>APFE031071840.1:91333-104499 GCA_000404065.3 Pinus taeda
GGTTGTAAGCATATTTCGGTATTTTCCATTAATGAAATGAAGTGCTATTTCCGCTGCATCTCTTTATTTATGGTTATCGCATCTCTGTATTTATGGTTATCTCTGTAATCTATTGCGTTCCTGTTTAAATCCAGATCATATATTCATCCTCTTAATTATGAACCTGACTACTACAACAACCTCTACCATCCTGGATATCAACTCCCAAAATCAAACTAGGCTCATATACCTTTCTTGTCAAGCATTTTTTTGCTAGTTTTTAGAACAGTCTTCAGCACCAATTACTGGGAGGGCAACTGAGAATTCAAGGAATTATATCTTCTTAGTATTTCCCAAGTTAGGATATCACACAAGAAACTAGGTGGAGAACGTAAACAAGGGGGGTTACTGAGACTAAGGAGGTCACATAGTAAAAATCGCCTCGCTAACTTTGATGAGGACAAGGGTTAATCATGACATAAGGAAGGATGGATTTAGGGAGGGATCTTCATGGAGCTATGGGGGATAGGGGGGATCAAAGACAAGGAGAGTGATCAGGGAAGAGCACAGGGATCGAGGAGTTGGGAGGGGGGCATGTGGAGGGAGATGAAGAGGAAATGCACATTATGTCGCAAAAAGGAGTCATCAACTCAAAGAGAATTTCCTAATAGTATGGTGGTGTCAGAGATGTCAGGAGTAGGAAACCTAGAGGGGAAGACCAAATTTGAAATCCTTCAAAAGGGTCTTCAGAGTAGTTGATTTGATCTACTTCCATCATAGTTCAATAGAGGATCAGAGCCCCATTTAGAGATCCTAGTTTTCCATGAAGATAAAAAATTAGAAGTAGTTATATGTGAAATCCTCCTCCATATTTGTGTGTGTTTGTGTGTAATCGTTTTATTTTGGTAATTTTAAAATTTTAATTTTTAGCAATTGTTTTATGTATTTTTTAAGGTGTTATTTGTCATTTTTTTAAAAATAATTATGATGATACTAGTTATCAAGATGATGGTTTCAATAAAGTCATAATTGTAACTCTCAAAATAAAATAGTGATATTGGTAGGAACACTTTTTGATTTAGGGGTAAAAATGACCACTAAATACAAGCTCAAAAAACAATGAGAACTTTGAAATGAGTATGTCCTCTATGGGATCACTCCTGATAATAAGAAATGCCTCTTCTAACTCTGGACCTCTATCATGACATGGTGAAAAAAACACCTAGAGACTCACAGGTAGGCCAAACAATTCCCTAAATAAGATAAACCTTCCCCACATAGTACCACATAAAACTGATATGGCCAAACATCGTGAGATGGATGAAATGATAGACAATCTTCTTAGCGACCTTTCTAGCAAGGCCCACATTTTCTGAAGTAGCTATAGTGTGAAATCCACTGCCATGTTTCAAGAAGCAAACACCATAAAGTGTTGGGTGTGGAGCCTAATTATCTTCTGTATTCAAAGGTTTTAGCCGGATGTATACCCCAGGAAGACTATACACCCCTCCATGCAGGGGGGTGCGGGGGGGACTTGTCCCCCCCACGGGGGTTCAAGGGCCAGTGGTCCATCGGTGAGGGTTCGGGGCAGCGTCCCCGAAGCTAAAAATAGATGTAAAGATGCCTTCTAAAAGTCTAGTAATTTCTAGTCAATCTGGGCCATTCATTAGGAAGATGATCTGACGGTAGAAGTTATGTTTAATTTACAGTTTTTTCCCTAGAAGGCAATCCCTCACTATATATGAGGGAATTGTATTACGTTTATGTATATCTGTATTCTGAGTGAGGAAGAGAGAGGAGATTGAAAGCAAAGAGGGTGTTACAGTGGATCTGCTGTAGGTTGTATCTCTTCAATTTGCTGGATAATATAAAAGGAAGGACTGTTTGTTTCTCCGTGGATGTAGCCCAAACTGGGTGAACCACGTATATCTGTGTCTCTCTTGTTTTTTGCGTTTTCTGTGTTTATATTTCTGCAATATTTTATGTGTTCCATTGCTTCGTAATATATAATTTTCTAACATAAAGTTGGAAATTCCAATAAACAATCAAGGCTTGCATTGAAACACTAGACAAGGATATAATAAATCCTGCTAGCCAACCTAAGTTGATAATAGAGAGCCAATAATATAACATAGGCCCTTTGAACATTGGGATAATACTAACCAACAAATTCCAAAATGATGCACAACCTAGAAAAGTCTCCACGGGGTCCTAGGAATACAACCAATATGATAAAGAAGACATTGGCACCCTGAAATACCATCCCATATCATGAGCCTCGGTATTTCAACAAGAGTATTGCAACTCCCAAGGCTACTAGCTTTAATTATCACCATAGGGTTCATACAAACTTAAGAGGTGACAATATTATATTCACAGTACTCTAAGCTCTACTCAATTCTCTTTGAAGCAATGGATTGTACTAAGGTATAAAAATACCACTCTATCAATTCAAACTAGATTTGTAAGGAAATAAAGTGCATGAAAGGAAATTTCTGTTATATTTACATAAATGGAAATTTTACTCTATTTTTAGAAATGTAAATGTTGACCTGCTTGTTCAAATGTAAATGTTAAACTATTGTAAAGGCTACACTTCTTGTAGAAATGTAAAGGATACACTACTTGTAGAAATGTAAAGGCTACACTAATTGCAAAAATATTAAAGGCTACACTACTTGCAGAAATTCAAACCTTAATCTATTTACGGGATGTAAATGTTGCATTGAAAGGAAGCCTAGTCATAGGAAATAACAATGCTTGAAATGGAAACCCTACCTTAAGAAGCATAGAAAAAAGAAATCAAACCTAATCTATCTTGCATAAAGAGAAAAGCATGTAATCAACCTTTGATCACTACATTCCAAAGAGATTATATCTAGTGACAAATTTCATTAGATGCTTCGTGAGGTTATCAAGGAAATCATTATCGTGCTATCCAATTCATAAATCCGTCTTTTAACTCTAACTATTGAAATGTGTCGCAGTGGTAAGAAGGCAATCCGAAGTGGTCTTTGGTCTTCCTTAATCATTGTTTCAAACCCTAAGGAGCATTATTTAGGGATGGGAGGAAAAAAACAAACTTCAAGGAAAATTTTGGTCAAGTTTGGAGGGATTTTACTCGGTGCTACATGATGTTATAGGATGTTATAGGATTGTTATGGGATTGCTACAGGATGCTACATGATTGCCCTGCTTTGCTACAAGATTGAATATGTGAGCATTTTATGGGTGAAAAAGGTGATTTGAAGGTGGGAAATGGTAATGGAGGTGTTGTAATGAAAAAACAACACCCCCATTTTATTCTATCATAATACACATGTCGAAACCTTTTACATTGTATGTAGGCTTTGAGTGTTTATTGCTTTAGTTTAGCCTAGTCATCCTTTTCATTAACACTTTTTTCATCTTCCCTTATGGTTTGCAAATTTATCCTTAGTTTTACTATTTAGACTTTTAAGTTAAATATTCATTTTTCTAAAGTTAATAAACTTGCAATTATTCTTTTGTTTAATAATTAGATTAATTAATAATAAATACCCCCTGCAATCAATCTCATGTTACAAGATGTGACAATAGCGGAACTTTATGCTATCGGAGTTGAAAATATTTTATAACTGAAGGTCGATGAATATAAAGTGTAAACAAATGTATATAACACACAACACATATATCATAGAAACACCAATATCAAACTTTTGCAGAGTGTGTTGCCGCTTCAAAGTTGTGATATCTTAAAACCTTTGATCTGTTATATGTGATATCATATAACCTCTAAAATCTAATATATCACTCAACCAATCTGTGATCTCCGATATGCCAATTTCTCCATATCCAACCTATGATATGTTCCAATCTCCAATATTCGAACCTGATTTTATTTAAGTTTTGTTTAATTGTAAAATCATGTCCGCTCCCATATCAAAACTTTTGAAACGATACTCTGATAAGACCTAATCTCCTGATCGTCGACATGGTTGCAGATCTGATTGAATTTATCATAACGACTTAACATAATATCATGTTCTTATATCGTAAGTTTTGTAGAGTGCGTTATGTTAAATCTCCGATACTCAAAATCATTGATACAACTTGGCTCTTGCCACTTGTCACTTCCATATGGGGGCGATGTTATAATAATCGAAAAGTCTATTTTCAATGGTTTTGCAGGAATTTTGTGTGTTTGCATTTTGATTTGGTTTTGGGCTAAGTTTAATGATAGAACTAATAAGCCCTGATTATAGAAATAGGGATGAACCCAAGGTTGATAAGAAGAAAGTATCAGCTCAATCCAGGATATCCTATCACTCCCTGCCATGTGATAGAATGTAGTTCTATAATGGGAATATTGTTGTAATAAAAAAATGTCAACACGTAAGGAGCAAATCAATCCTTCGACTAAAGAACAACACTTTGTTGCAACAATTACCCAAATTTGGCCCAGTTTTTTCAACGAAATACAAAACCTCCATATTCATTTACTTTTTATTTCTCGTTTTTTGAGAAACCGAAGGGATCTGTTAACTTTAAACTTTGTATAAATACTTGTCTCTTCAATGAAATTGAGGGGGGATGCGATCACACATAGGGGGCTATATAATAATTTGATTTGTGCTTTGTCACTATTGTAGAGTGCAAAGAGTTTTATTGTAGAGAATGTAGAGTTTATAAAGGAACTTTATACTATTACAAGCACTTTCATTAAGGGTTAGAGCTACTCTTAGAACTGTGGTAATATAATTTTGACATGGTTTTAATTAATTCTCGTTCTTGTATACTTTTACTGGAATGTAGGATTATTGTCTCATTGTTAAAGTGTCATTATTGATTCTGATCTTTATTCTAAACAATATTATGTCTCTTTGATATTATGCAATATTTATTTATCATTTATATTTTTTTGTTGAAACTTTGTTAAATCTATCTTTGTAGGGTAGAATGAGATTGGAATAATCTTAGTTCATTGAATTATTGATGTGGTGACTAATAACTATTTATGATTCATTTGCACACTTATTTTTCTTTCATTTGTATTAGTTATCGTGAACTAATTCCTTTAATTAATACAAAATCATATATGAATTATATCAATTCTTTCCCCCTATTTTAGTTAACTTTCTCTCAGATTAGGAGAAGCTTATCCCATTCTAATTCGAGACAGGTTTTTCATGTTTTGGATTAGTTCTGCACCTCCATCTTAGTTTGCGTCAATTCCTCTCTTAAAGAGGAAAACAAATCATTAAATCATTGGTTTGATCAACCCTTTAAGATCTATTCCATTAACTTACATCTTTAAAGATCAATATAAAGGAAATGTAACATGATGTATTATAGGTGTAAATAGATTAACTCTTAGTTTAGGTTATATTAGCATTATATTATTTTTAGGTTAGTATTAGATAACAGGTTTATTGGACCCTAACCAGTTGGAACCACCATCTTCAATGGAAAAGGAGCTGCTTTAAGTTCCCAACAGGGTGGTCTCCCCTAATGTCAACGACAAAAAATTTTTTCGATCAACATTTTTGGCACTAGAAGGAGGGCCAACATGTGTTTGGTTTCTTTAGAGATCTTATTTTTAAAGTGTTATTTAATTTAAATGGTTCCTCTTAAGAGACCACTTTGGAGTTGCTTTATTGGACTTCCACTTGATTCGACTCCAATTTAGGTAACTAAACTCTTGTCAAAGAAGAAGTTTAACAGTGAGAATAATGCCTCTTCTTATGAACAAGTTTATCAATTTATTTTAAATTTTAATCATTATGATCTTGATGAAGGTGTCATGTGCAGGTTATTTACCCTTACTTTGGCAGGAATAGCGAAAGACTAGTGAAAATCCCTACCAGTTGCTTCCATACACACTTGGGACGCTTTTATAGTTATTTTCTTACACACTTTTCATGATTACGACTTTGAAATGGTATGTGATCAATTAGAGAAAATTCGTTGCTTTGAAGGTGAATCATTAGATAAATTTCGTATTAGATTCAAATTAATGTGTTCTCAATTTCAACTTCATGATTTACCTCCACAATTTCAATTAATAGGATGGTTTGATTTTTATTTTAGCTTTTCTTTTCTCTATTAATCATTATTCATTTCTTATATTTTGTTGTTATTCTTGCATGTTCCTAAGGATTTGATTTGTAGATTCATCTTTGCTGGCAACAAACATTTCAGAAGAACAATCATCATATGACATTAGGTAGTTTTCTCTTTTCTAATTTTGCGTACATTTTTAATTCGATTGTCAGTCTTATTCTTAAAATTTAATCTTTAAAGACTCGCAAACTATCTTTAAGAAAGATTTGAAAAAGTAATAAAACCTCCATCAAAGCATACAAGAATAACTTTAAATCAATAACTATTCTTTAAAATGTAAGAAATTTATTAACAGATCATCATACAAGATAAATTCAACATAATAATTATTCAATTACATTTTTATGTTAATTCTCTATACTATCTTGTAAGATGTATCTCAAGGTTTATTCTCTTGATTGTTTTCTTTCTGATTTGATAAGAATTTTAGGCTTAACTGGATTGTCTTTTCATTTCATTTCACAATAAAATGGAGTAAGGTTTTCTCCTTAAGCTTGGCATAATCATTCGGTGAGTCATTTTTATACTCTAATTTATATTAACGAAACCTAATCTTTAAGGATCACTTCAATGCAGATGATTTTGCTTATATTCATTTCCAACTTTCCTAACCAAATAGAGTTCCTGGTTCTTGGAGTTTAAATATCTCCGTTATTTGATTATGAACTATCTTTAACCCCTATCTTTAAAGAAATTAAAACACATTTAACATCATTTACTTAAGGTCATGAGTTCTTTTGAGAGCAAGTTTAATCAAGTGAATAGTAGCCAGATTAAAGATTTTGAAGCCATCCCTCTTAAGGGGTAGTATGCCATCCCATCTATTAAGTAATCTCTATGAGATTAACAGTGACCATAGCTAAACATAAAAAAATATAAAATAAAATAAAAATGGTCAATTGAAGGATAGGAGGCCTCATAATGAGTTGACCTACCATGATCATGAGTTCTAACGTTATGACATTACCATTATTGGTCACCAAGCCAAGGTAATGATGTTCAACCACAAGGTTGAAGGATAAGAGGTCCCATCACGAGTCAGCTTGTTCACCATGTTAGATCTCATGAATGGCATTTTCATTAGCTGGTTACCTAGTAAGGACAATGATATTTAGTTGGCATTCAAATAAATTTAAGATGATGTTTTGCAACTATGCATTTATTCCTAATAGATGGGACAGTAGCACCTAAAAGGGTTAAAAGGCATCCCCGTGGAAGGACAAGAGGTCTCATCACGAGTCAGCTTGTTCACCATGTTAGATCTCATGAATGACAATTTCATTAGTTGGTTACCAAGAAAGGACAATGATATTTAGTTGGCATTCAAATAAATTTAAGATGATGTTTTGCAACTATGCATTTATTCCTAATATATGGGACACTAGCACCTAAAAGGGTTAAAAGGAATCCTTATCGAGGCTATAGACGTGTGCTAGCAGCAGTGGCCATGCCTATGTTATGAAAGTTAAATTACTACGTTTTATTGATTATCTTGTTTACTCAAAAATTGATGTCTATGGCATGAAAGTTAAATTAATACTATGTTTTCTTGATTATCTTGTTTACTCAAAAACTATTGTCCAATTAAGTTGACTATTATACATATAAATTTACTGAAAACGTTGATTCCATGGGGTAAATTTTTAAAGTTCATGAAAAATAATGGTATATCTATTTATTTGAAAACATATAATAGGGACAAAATGGTTAGAATATGTGAATTTGAGCATTTCAAATTATCTAATTATAATTCATTCATTTTTAAACTAAGTTTTGTATCTTTATGGCAGAGATAACTACTTCTCCCTAGTGTGTCACCATTGTTGTAGTGGATGTGTAGATGTAATGTAAGTATGTAAACAATTTTAAATGTCAACTTAACTAAAAAATAGAACAAAATAAAAGTGAAAAGTTAAGTGATATGGGTGATGAGTGTAAACATTTAAATTTTGGTTCAATTAATAATAAAAAGTTAAAACAATTAAAATAATAAAAATCAGTTTGTTATATTTTGATTTTGTGAATAGGCTTTGTTACAATACCATGGCCCAATACCATGGCTTATCAATATTGCATGCCCAAAAACCATGACTTATTTCACAACCAATATATTTTATAACAATATGAAAAGATTCTTAACCATGGATATTTCCCCAATTTTACTGTGGATATTATTAACTTTTAATTTAATTAGGTTTTCTTACAATACCATGGGCCAATACCATGGCTTACCAATGCCACATGCCCAAAAAAAGATAACTTATTTCACAATCAAAATATTTTAGAACAATATGAAAATATTATTGACCATGGATATTCACCCCCACCTTACCATGGATATTATAGACTTTGTTACAATACCATGGCTTATCAATACCACATGCCCAAAAAACACAACTTATTTCACAATAAAATTATTTTATAACAATATGACAAGATTCTTAATCATGGATATTCACCCTCACTTTGTCGTTGATATTATGAACTTGTGAATAGGCTTCATTATAATAGCATGGGATAATACCATGGCTTATCAATACAACAATATGACAAGATTCTTAATCATGGATATTCACCCTCACTTTGTTGTTGATATTATGAACTTGTGAATAGGCTTCATTATAATGGCATGGGATAATACCATGGATTATCAATACGACATGCCAAAAAATCATATCTTACTTCACAATCAAATTTTTTTTTAACAATATGACAAGAATCATGGATATTCACCCCCACTTTACCATGGATATTATTAACTTGTAAATAGGCTTTGCTACAATACCATGGTCCAATACCATGGCTTATCAATACCACATGCCAAAAAACCATAACTTATTTCGCAATAAAAATATTTTATTTTATAACATTTTTTTAATTGAAGCTAAAAGGAAAAATGTTATAATTACTTTTGAGATATATCTAAATCCTCTATCCTCGCCAGTACTAAAAATATTCCCATACAAGTTAAATTAAGGGTTTAATAAAATTAAAAATGAGAATACTTTCATATTTAAAGATATTGAATTTATAAAATTTAAATAATATTAGTAAGTACCAACATAGATCCATCTTAACTAAGGATCCAATTGATGCCAACAAGCAAAGCGAAGGGGAGAGAAGGGGGGTGAGAGGGAGGGAGATAGTGACAAATCTGGAGGGTTGTGAGAGAGAGATAGAGAGAGAGAGAGAGAGCGAGAGTTGGATGGGGAGAAAGAATGAGGAAAGAACAAAGGAGAGATAGAGAAAGAGAGGGCGAGAAAAGAGGAGGAAATATATCGAGAGGGAGACACAACGATGGAGGGGAGAGGGAGGGAGATAGTGATAGTGTTGGAGCACACACACACACACACACACACACAGATATATATATAATTTAGAATAAGATATAGAGAGAGAGAGAGAGAGAGAGAGAGAGAGAGAGAGAGAGAGAGAGATGGGGGGAGAGATAGAGGGAGGTGGGAGAGAAATGGAGAGACAGTGGGAGATAAGGGAGTGGGATGGAATAGAGAGAGAGAGAATGAGAGAGAGAGAGAGAGAGATATTGAAAGAGAGTGTGTATGTTTGGTGGTGAGATAAAGAGAGCCAATAATAAAGAGACACATAGATACAAATATAGATATTGCATAGTTTTATATATCAGCCTAGTTCCATCTTAACCCCAAATCTATCAAGCACTAAGAGGGATCAAATCTCTTGAGGTGCAAACCTTTCCTCAAGTTTTACACTCAAAAACTAGGTTTGTAGCTCAAGATATTGGATCCCTCTCGGTGCTTGATATATCCGAGTTTAAGATGGATCAAGCTTGGTTCTATCATAATAGACATGGGGACCCTTTTTACATTATATGTAGGCTTTGAGTGTTTATTGCTTCAATTTAGCCTAGTCATCTTTTTTCATTAATGCTTGTTTCATCGTCCCTTATGGTTTGCAAATTTATCCTTAATTTTACTATTTAGAATTTTAAGTTAAATATTCATTTTTCTAAAGATAATAAACTTGTAATTATTAATTTGTTTATTAATTAGATTAATTAATAATAAAAAGACCTCGAAATGAAGCTCATTTTACAACATGTGGCAATAGCGGAAATTTATGCTATTGGAGTTGAAATTTTTTTATAACCGAAGGTCGATGAATATAAAGTGAAAACAAATTGTTATGTAACCAACTGAAAAAATGGAAGAAAAGATAGATCAACAAATTCAAAATCAACCTCTTCGAGGGGGCAACCTCCTTTACATTACACAAATGAATAATTCTTAGATGATACAAATGACAAAATCTCCTTTCTATATATAGGAGTCTAAAGGGTCACAATATAATTAAAGGCGACATAACAATAATAATATAAGGGCACACTAATAATAATAAGGGCTATAATGACAATTGTAATGGGGGAATATCTAGTATTATAGGGACCTAACATGCCCCTCTCCTTGAAAAAAGTGTTGTCCTCAACACTTGAGTAGTTCTGGATGCTTTTGTATAAAATTATCATCCTCCCATGTGGAATCTTCGGTAGGTAAGTTCTTCCACTTGATGAGATACTCTGAAATTGATCGATTTCATAGCTTTCGAGTCCTTTTTTCTGTGATTGCTTTAGATTCCAATATGATTTTTCCTTCCTCGTCAAATTCTGGCAATATTGTTTTAACTAGGAGCTTGTCACCTATAACCTTCTTTAAGCACGAAACATGAAAATTCGGTGCAGTCGGGAAGCTGCAAGAAGCTCCAATTTGTATGCCATAGTACCAATATTTTGCAACACCTTGTACGGAACATAATATTATGGTGGTAATTTATTATCCTTCTGAGCTTGCTTGAGGGAAATTTTTTTATATGGTTGTAGCCGTAGGAATATCTAATCACCTACATCAAAACTTCTTTTGCTGTGATGTTGATTTGCCTATTGTTTCATTCTATTCTGTGCCAAAGTGAGGTTATCCTTTAAGAGTTGGAGAACTTGTTGTTGATGCTCAATGTGATCTTCCATTGCTTACACCTTAGAATTTTCTCTTAAATATGATGTGATGGACGATGGATGATATTCATAAAGTGCCATAAATGGGGTCATTTTTGCTGCAGTATGGAAGGAAGTGTTATACCACCATTCATCCAGAGGCAACCATTTGACTCATTGTGTTTGTTTATCATATACAAAGCAACGAAGATATCCTTCCAAACTTTTGTTTACTCTCTCAGTTTTCCCATCAGATTGAGGATGATAATATCAGCTATGAGCTAACTGAGTACCAAGACAAGAAGATAATTTTGTCCAGACATTTCCAGTGAAAATGGGATATCTGTCACTTACAATAATCTTTGGGTTTCCATGTAGATTTTGAATTGTTTCCATAAATGTAGTAGAAATTGTATTGGCTTTAAATGGAGGAGATAATGCACAAAAGTGTGCATATTGGGTAAGTCTGTCAACTACCACCATGATGAAACTCTTTCCTTTAGACTTCGGTAAACCTGTGATAAAATCCATTAAAGCCTCCTCCCAATGTTGGCTTGGAATGGATAAAGGTTGTAATAGACCTTGGGTCTTAATTTCTTCAACTTCATTTTGTTTGTAAACCAAACATTTTGCCACAAACTTTTCAATATCTGATTTAAGGTCATCCCAAAAAAAGTCCTTCTTAACCCTATGGTAAGTTTTTAAAAATCATGAGTTCCCTCCCAAGGGATGGGTGTGCAATTCCATAAGAATATTTTGTTTGAGTTTGGAATTCTTACATAGGTATAAGCGATCATTGTACCATAACAAATCATTTTTCCAGCTAAATGTATCAGATGTACTGGGATCTTGTTGTACCTTTTGAATGAGTGCCCACACTTCTTCATCATTATTCCATTCATCCCTTACTTCGTTTATCAAATCTAGTTGGATAATAGAAATGGTGCAGAGCAATGCTTCCACATCCTCATCCTTTCTTGAGAGTGCATCTGCAACAACATTTTGCTTTCCTTTTTTGTAGATGATTTCAAAGTCATAACCCAACATCTTTGTGACCCATTTTTTTCGCTCTTCTAAAGATAATCTTTCTTCTAAAAATTATTTAAGACTATCATGATCCATTTTTACCTTGAAGTGTCTTCCCATTAGGTAGGGTTGCCATTTCTTAAGTGAATTTAGTATTGCCAACATTTCCTTCTCATAAATAGCTTTGTGTACGTACTTTCCTTTTATTGGACGACTTTCGAAAGCAATGGGTTTTTCTTCTTGCATTAAAACGACACCAATTCCATTTCCTGAGGCATCACTTTCCACAATAAAGGTTTTTGTGAAGTCCAGCGTAGCTAAGACCGGTGCTTGGCACATTGCCTCTTTAAGATGTTCAAAGGCCTTCTTTTGTTCTGGAGTCCATGAAAATGCATCTTTCTTCAATAATGTTGTTAGAGGTGCTGCTATTCTCCCATAATTCTTAACAAACTTGTGATAATACTCCGTCAACTCGAGAAATCCTTGCAAATGATTTATGGATGTGGTGATTTTCCATTCCTTAATGGCTTTAATTCTGCTAGGGTCTACCTTAACACCTTCATGAGATATAATATGACCCAAATATTCCACCTCTTTTACTCTAAAGAAACATTTGGAGCTTTTTGCATATAATTGTTTCTCCTCCAATAGTTTGAGAACCTTGTCAACATGTTGAACATGATCCTTCCAAGACTTGTTGTAGATTAGTATATCATCAAAAAATACTAACACAATTATTCTAAGGAAGGGTTTGAAAATGGAATTCATCAAACCTTGAAATCTAGAAGGTGCGTTGGTAAGGCAAAAACGCATGACCAAAAATTCATAATGACCCTCATAAGTTCTAAATGTTGTTTACAGAATGTCTTTAGTCGTCATTTTGATTTGATGATATCCTGAACAAAGATCAAACTTGGTGAAGTAAGTTGATCCATGAAATTCATCTAATAATTCATCAAGGAAGTTTCTTGTTCCTTTTCTTATTCCTCTTCACAATCTATGTAAAATAATTTCTTCTCATCACACTTATGTCCTTTAGTGTATTTTCTATAACAACTGTAACAAATCCCTTTTTCTCTTTTTTATTCCAATTATT
>APFE031071840.1:104519-122176 GCA_000404065.3 Pinus taeda
TCTTCCCATTAGGTAGGGTTGCCATTTCTTAAGTGCATGGAGTATTGCCAACATTTCCTTCTCATAAATAGCTTTGCTTAAAAACTTTCCCTTGATTGGATGACTTTCAAAAGCAATGGGTCTTTCATCTTGCATTAGAACAGCACCAATCCATTTCCTGAAGCATCACATTCCACAATGAAGGTTTTCGTGAAGTCTGGTGTAGCTAAGACCGTTGCTTGGCACATTGCCTCTTTAAGATGTTCAAAGGCCTTTGTTGCTTCCGGAGTCCATGAAAATTCATCTTTCCTCAATAATGTTGTTAGAGGTGCTGTTATTCGCCCATAATTCTTAACAAACTTGCGATAATACCCTGTCAACCCGAGAAATCCTCGCAGATGCTTTATGGATGTGGGGATTTTCCATTCCTTAAAGGCTTTAATTTTGCTAGGGTCTACCTTAACTCCTTCATGAGATACAATATGACCCAGATATTCCACCTCTTGTACTCCAAAGAAACATTTGGATCTTTTGCATATAATTGTTTCTCCTCCAATAGTTGTAGCACCCTGTCAACATGTTCAACATGATCCTTCCAAGACTTGTTGTAGATTAGTATATCATCAAAAAATACTAACAACAATTTTCTAAGGAAGGGTTTGAAAATGGAATTCATCAAACCTTGAAATGTAGAAGGTGCATTGGTAAGGCCAAAAGGCATGACCAAAAATTCATAATGACCCTCATGAGTTCTAAATGTTGTTTTCATAATGTTTTCAGTCTTCATTCTAATTTGATGATATCCTGAACGAAGATCCAACTTGGTGAAGTAAATTGATCTATGCAATTCATACAATAATTCATCAATGACCAAAATGGGAAATTTATATTTAATAGTGATCTTGTTGAGCTCCCTATAATACGAACACATGTGCCATGGCCCATCCTTCTTGTACACCAATACTACTGGAGCAAATAAAGAACTTTGACTAGGTTGAATTATACCAGCCTCTAGCATTTCTGCAACCATATGTCCAATTTCACTCTTTTGGGCATAGGGATATCTGTAAGGCATAATGTTTGGAGTAACACTTCCTGGAATAAAATGAATAGCATGATCATGATCACAAATAGGTGGGAGGCCTTTGGGAGTCTCAAATACCTTGGAATGATTGTCCAAGGCTTTTTGAAGATCTGGAGAAATAGATGATCTCGATGTGGGAACCTCTAGCGAACATAATTGCACAATTATGCCTCATTGTTCTTTATTTAGAAGCTTTTTCATTCTGTTAGAGTTGATTATCTTTCCCAGTTTCCCTACAATACCCCTTAATTAAACTTCCTTTCCTACCGAAGAAAATTTCATGAAAAGTTCTTGAAAATTAAAAGCTATTGTACCCAAGGATTGTAGCCATTGGACTCCTAGTACAACATCATCACCACCCATTGGAATGGAAAGAATTGGGCTATTCAATGCATATTATCCCTTGGATAGCTTGATATTATGGAACTTCCCAGAGAAATTTATGGTTCCTCCACTTACAACCATCACTTGACACTCTGGTGATGGATATAGGAAGCAATTCAATTCCTTGGCTATCTTACAATGAATAAAATTATGGGTACTTCCCAAATTAATCAACACTATTACATTTTTCTTCTTCATGTGTCCTTCTATCTTGATAGTTTGAGGAGCAGTAATTCCAGCCAATGCATTACAAGAGATGGTCATATTTAGTTCTTCTTTCTCTAGGGTTTTTTCTTGGTGTATATCCTCTTATTTTGATGTTTCTTGTTCTTTTTCTTCCTCCTCTTCACATTCTATGTAAAATAATTTCTTCTCAGCACACTTATGACCTTTAATGTATTTTCTATTACAACTGTAACAAAGCCCTTTTGCTATTTTTCTTCCAATTATTGTGGTGTCTTGTGGAAGGCTAGGAGCAACAACAATTCCATCTTTATAGTTGTGAATGGCAGGCTTCCTTGTTGCCATAATTTTTCTTTCCATTTTTCTTGCCAACCTGAATGCCTTCTCCAATGAATCAGGTTCCCAAAGGCGAACTTCATGTTGGATGTTATCCTTTAAAGCACCTATGAACACATCAATCCTATGCTCCTCTAGACTATATTTTACCCTTGTATTCACTTTTTGGAAGTCCTCAATGTGCTCCATCATTGAACCCTTTTGTTTGAGATTTATCAATTGGCTAAAAAAGGTGTTTCTTTTTTTAACCTCATATTGTGCTATCATTTCTTCTGTAAAAATTACCCAAGTGACAAATTGTTTACGAGAGCAAAGCCATTGATACCATACAAAGTGATTTCGTTCCAAATATAAAGTTGCAATGCATACCTTTTATGAGTTTTGTAGATTTGAAGATCGAAATATTAGTCCATCTATAGTATCCATGTTATGGGATCCTTGCCATCAAACTTCCTCATATTGATCTTTGGAACGTGGTGGGTCTTTGTTCCAACGTTAGAATCTACGAAATCATGATTAACATTTCTTTTGTTCTCATCATGGGTTTCATCTACTACCTTTTCACCATTAAGAAGCCTTTCTTATAGAAAATATTTCAAACCTTCCTTCAAAACTTCCACGTCTTTCTTCAAATCTTCAATGTTGTCATTCTTCAAATCATGATTAACATTTCTTTTGCTCTCATTATGAGTTTCCTCTACTACCTTTCTGCCATTAGGAAGCCTTTCTTGTAGAAACTTTGTCAAAATTTTCTTCCAATCTTCAATGTTGTCTTTCATACCATCTATCTTAGCTTCCACACCTTTCTTTAAACCCTCCATCTTAGCTTCTGTTACTTTTTGTGAGAGTGAAATTTGTTGTACTTGGTCTCGTAATTTAGATTATCATGGTGCATTTCTTCCTTTTCTTCATGAGTCATGCTAGAGCTTTCAGGTTTCTTACTAGGTGTTTCCATTTTCTTTCTTTGGGGCATCAATTAATGATAATAATGCTTCAATGTGCCCTTTGAATTCCTTCAAACTACTTTTTCCAACCAAACTTATGCAAAATTTAGAAAAAAACTACACATTTTTTCACTTTGCAGGAGCTCGATATTGAATCTGCTATATCTCTATCATTTTGGATCTCCAAGGTTAGAAATTGTGTCTTGCAGTAGCCCTTTGAGTCCTCTTTCTAACTCCGTAAGTATGATCAATATTGGATTCTCCAAGGAATATTTATGCCAAATCTCCCACAATGACCTGATTATAGACAAGTTCAGTAGAGCGAACTTGTATGAAGTGTCATGCGTTAGTGTTTCAACCTTAGGACCTGAAACCGATAAAATGAAAACTACATGTTGTCCTCTTTCTAAAATGTCTTACAAAATTTCAATCTGATGCTCAAAACAACACCAATCATGATTTTCCCCATGTCACCTGTTTGAGATATAATTCTTGCTCCTACAAAAACCCTAACTTCCTTGGATCATGTCACCAAAAATATAGCAATACAAGATCTGAAATTAAGACCTGAGGTTCAAAGAGATTTTGTCTCAAATGAGTTTTTGTTTTAGCTTCTGAAACATTGCAGAACAAACGCTATAGGAAAAATGCCACGATGTCCTGTTTGGAGCAGCGAAACCCTAAAATCCAAACCTCTGATACCAAATGTTATGCAACCAAATCTCAAAATAGAAGAAAAGATAGATCAACACCTTCAAAATCAGCCTCTTAGAGGGGGAAACCTCATTTACATTAAAAAAATGAAAAATTCTTGGACGATACAAATGAAAAAACCTCCTTTCTATATAGGAGTTTAATGGGTCACAATATAGTCAATGCCGCCATAACAATAATAATATAAGGGCACAACAATAACAATAGTGGGCTTCTATGGGGCACAATAATAACAATATGGGGACAATATGGCAGGGGTAATTTTAGGGGCGAATAATCGCCCAAAGGCGAAATTTAAGGCTTTTTATATTTTAATGGGGCGAATTTTTAATTAAAATAATAATTTTTTTTTTATTAATTAGCCCACATTTTATTTTAAAAATTAATTTATTTTTTTATTTTCGTCCAGGCCAGATACGCTAACCGAAATGGGATTTTTCTTAAAATCGCCCCATTTTGATATTTCGAAATCAGATTTTCTTAAAATCGCCCCATTTTGATCTTTGCTCCTGGTTTTGGGAGATCAAAATCACGATTTCTGATTTACGGTTTGGTTTTTTCTGGTTTGGTAGTGAAATTGTGAAGATCGATTTGGTCTTAAAAGGTTAAATTTGTTTTGAAATGTAGGGCAGAGCTTATTTTTTTCCAAATGGAGGGCTCCCTGTTTTCACAGATGCAGCCCGCTGTTTTCATGAATTCCGCTATTTTCATGAATTCCTGATTCATGGTGTATATGGCTCCCGCTCCCTGTTTTCATGAATTCATCATATATAAAATTGTTTTGAAATAGGTTTTTTGATCGTAGTTCACCAATCTTGGTTTCTTGGATTTGAACGGCTCATGCCACTGCAGCGACAACAACAGTCGGTATTTTTGTTGGCTGAGCGCGAGAAATTAAGCCCGCGGGTCCTGCCCATTTGTAGTCGGCTTTTGAATCAGGGTAAGTTGGCATATTTCTTGTTTTTCTTCAAGATTGAAGTACAGGAGAAGATAGTTCAGATTATCAGTTAGGTGGATTCATGCCTCCGCCATTCATCATCACTAATTATTCGCTCTGGTTGACTCCTGTCCATTCTTGAAAGGCCTTGTGGAAATCACAATTTGATAACCTTCCTGACCCACCAATATCTTTGTCATTGCTTTTGTGCAGACTACGGGCACAGAATTAAGGATTATCCATAAATATTTCTTCCAGCATTTGCTCTTGTTTAGCTAGTGGAGAAAATAAATTTTACTAATCTCTGTTTGCACCGTCAATTTTTACTCGGTTCTCATCTCTGCTTGCACTGTAATTCTCTTGGCTTTGTCCAATAAACTCCCTCGCTGACCTCTGCCTGTGTTATGCTTTTCTGGACGTCATTATTCTCTATTTTGTGAGTGATAGGATCCGTTGTACCGCTTGCAATTTCAAGGCTGTGAGTGTAACGAACATCCTCCTACACAGACCAAAGATCCGGAAAGAAAGAAGCAACGAGCTTTGAAATATATTCACTAACGACCATGAGATATAAGAAGGGAGATGGCCATGGATGTCTTCTTCATTTCTGTTATATACTGTCAATTTCCAGTAAAGTCCGTTACTTCTCACTTGATTTCTAACAAAATGACGAACGGTTTAGTGTAAGGCACATATGACAGAGCATGGAAGGTTCTTATTACAATAGAAAAACTATAGCAATGTAGCCAGGATTTCATTTGAAGAAGATGACAGGTTCAAATTTTATTATAACTGTTAAACCAAATGATAGATTTGAATCAGGAGCGTGTTGCTAAGTTGATTGACTTGGATGATGTTGTTTACTCAGATAAGAAGAAAAATCTTACCTTATATACTCGAGTCCAGAACACCAATGTTGGATATGTACGAGGACAATATTTGGTCTTCCCCGTGCAAATCTTAAAAAAAAAATTGCATAATAAATAGAGCGACATCGGCACGTGTAGTACTGAAAAGACCAATTTGGAAGGCATTGTTTCAGAGCAGCAAACATTGCAGTGATCAGAATGTCAGGAATGATAAAGGAACTCTGTATTGCTGTTGTTGTTGTGCCATGATTGACCTCCTCTTCCTCCTATACCAAGATAATCTAATAAGAGGAGGTCAGGTCACTGAAGAAGGAATTCTACAGTTTGATGTTAATGGTTGGGGACTTATGGATATGATGCTTCAGAGTATGCTATGACAAGATAGCTGACTCTGAAATCTGATGTGTAGATTTCTGAAAAATTCCTTAAATAACTGATCTTTGTCACATAGCTGATAAACAACGCATGGTTGGTATGAAGCCCTTGCTATTGCCATGAGGTGTCTCCAGGAGTGAGCTACACAGTCGCCTATTGATTGCCATTTAAGGATATCATGGAAAGGTGAAGCTATTAGAGAAAAATACTGCAAAAATTTTTTAAGGCTGATGATGCTTGTTTCAGGACTGTGGAGCACTCCTAGCTTGAGAGAATATCTTAATGATGTTACAAAAGATTTGTAGATACCTATATAAGTGCAACAACATTTTATTGGGTGAAAATGTCTGAGCCAACCCAAAATATAGAGTGGACTGGCATGTTTAAGGTCTAGAGCCGACCTGAAAAGTGAAGTTTAAAAAGGGGTCAACCTATACATATGACCTGGAGCCAACTTTTAAATCCAATATGAATTTGACAAGCACCCTTTGGGATTTCCTTGAGGGTTGTTTGCACATGTTGAATAAGTGTTAGTGGACCTTCATGGCAGCATAGTTGTAATGGGCAGCGGTCACTTTAAGGGGTACCAAGGACTATATATATTGCTCATGTAGAGAAAAGAGATTCTCATCTTAAGGCGTTCAATGATCACTTGTAAGTAGACTTGAAGAAATTGTTTGCATATTGTTACTCATCCATACATCCATATGCATGGGTAACTCTAGGAGAAAAAATTTCTCCTTAGATGCAAATCTCCAACCAGCAGCCTTATATGATGATTGTCAGATAATAACTTTTCAGATGCCTCTTGCCCACGATCAGATTGCTTGCCAAATGAACTATCCAATGTCTCATGCAAAGTGGTTACATTTAATGTTTTAGGGAAACTAAGGATCATGCATCGAAATCAGATAATGGATTGTGATGTTTGGAAGTTGTAGTACCTGTTTCCTTATTTCAAATTGGTGGTCGATATTTCTTCCTAGTCAAGTGTACCGCTTGGGGTTTTTATTTCATTGTCTAGGGGGCATGAATAGGAGGCTTTGATTGATGTAGTGTGTCCATATCCTTTCATACTTAACTTACCATTTTTCCTGAATCTGTTATCCCTGATTTTGTTTGTTGTTGTCAGTCACGTGTACTAGATCCCTACTTGCCTCATTCAATGAGAAGAGGGACTTAGAAATTTTCTAGAAGTTGATGCAACTGCAAAAAGAAATAAAAAGATAAAAGCAAATGCCAAAATATCAAAAGTGCAAAACAATAGCAAGGGATTCATGCCTCCTGCAGTTGGAACAGGGGTGTTCCGTTGGTTTTGAAGCAATACATACTTAGCGTGACACTTAGCGGCAATACATACTTAGCGTGACACTTAGCTACATAAACAGTTGCATTGAAACTGACTTACTGAGACAGTCATCCTTATAGTTTGTAATTTCTCAATACTGCTTTGCCGTGATTGACAAAACTATTCGCCACTTGTTAATATGTCGAAGTATATCTTTGTCTGCCTTACAGGAACCCCAACAGGGTATCCTCCAGAGGAGTGTCATTTGGAGTAGAGTAAGAAGTGCTTGAATCAAAGCCTTCGCTCCACTATGATGGGAGGTACTTCCTTGAAAGCTGACCGTAGATTCCAGCATATTGGGATAAGAAAACACAGTTCGATGGAACTTATCTGTTGCCTAATCTCTGTACAGAGGCATCTTGAAGCTGGGATTTGGTCTCTTGAAGTTGAGAGCCTTCTGAAGCTGGGATTTGGTCTCTTGAAGTTGAGAACCTTTTGAAGCTGGGATTTGGTCTTGTGAAGTTGCTTTGTAGGGAGTGAGAACTTCAATAGTTGTTGGTCTCACTTGCAAGGAATTAATGCTGGAAGCCAATCCTTCACAGAGAGTTGAGAACAGAGGAAGCACGGAGAGAAGGAAAGCGTTCCCAATATAACCTGCTAGCTGAGTCATAATGTTATATGTTGAAGAAAAGATACCACAGCTCCTCCTTTCTTCCATACTAAGATCTTAGTCCTGATAACATTAAGCTTTCCTTGTTTTTTTTGTGTTTCATTTTCATGGAAAATTCGGACATGTTTATATTTTTTTCCAACACAATGTGTTTTCCCTCCCAAACATGGAATTTCCTTAGAGACTCTCTAAATCTGTTTATGTTTCTTTCTATCTCGACATTCAAAGAACTTGAAATTCCCATTTATGGAGCTACTGCTACTTGTCAGTCTCTAAGTACTGTTAGATCTTCTGAGGTGTTCTTTTGTAAGTTTCAATATAAGTATTCCTTTTGAGTGATGCCAAGGATTCTACGTAGTTGTTGGTTGGTACTCAAATGTCCCAAGTTAAATTTTCAAATACTCTTCCTTTTGGTGTTAAGATTATCCATGCCTTAGTGCATTGTGAATTTGTGTAAAATAAACTTAGATAATAGTAAGAAGAGTAAATTGGAATTTGTAGGGTATTTAGCTAGGTAAGAAATTGGTTTCCTTCATATGCTTCTCAAAATCTACCCAATTGAATTTGCCTCCATTATAATTGATTGATTGGATAGAACTGTCACTTCACATTTTTACAGACAATGGAAAGCTGCAAAAGAAACAAGCTCACATTTGAAGGAATATATTTGTGTGTTTCTATCGTTTTTGATGCAAGAAAATTCTGCTCTATGTATATTAGGTGGAGACTTCACTTATGATTAGACCCTCCTTTGGATGATTTGTATTGCCAGACTATAAAAAGGCTGCTAGGAAGAAATTTTAACCCCTAGAAAGTTACTGAATCTGCTCACATAGATATAATTGTTTTTATATTAACAGAGATTTGAGAAAAAAAGGCATGGAGTATAGCCAAAATCCTCCAAAGACTTGAGAGGACGAAGTTCGAACACATAAGGCTGCTTAAATGTGGCTTATGTGAAAGGGGGCCACACAATTGTTGCTTCAGCCAACAGATGGGGAAGAAGTGTAAACGTTTCTCCTGATATTAGTGTGTTAAAATTCATGAATTTTCAGAGCTCCAACCTACTGTGTTTTGAGGAGGATATATGTGTTCTCACATATGCTTAGGACTCAACAGACACCAAAAACATATGGTAAAAATGTATATGAATTTGTTAGCTGGTAAGAAATGGTTAACAGGAATAAACTTGGGATGATTGAATGATGCAATGTTCATTTTTAACTTTTTAGTTGCAAGAAATGCTATGCATTGTTATAAATTATAGTAGAAGGGAAGTCTTTTAACCTATAAAATCAAGTTCTTGAAAAAGAAAAATATTCAAACCCTTTCATTTTTTATCACTGATTTACAGGATGATCAGTGACAGTTCAGTTTAATACTGTCTTGGCAGCAGTTACTCTGAACATGTAAATCAAGTTCTTGAAAAAGAAAAATATTCAAACCCTTTCATTTTTATCACTGATTTACAAGATGATCAGTGACAAAGTTCAGTTTAATACTGTCTTGGCAGCAGTTACTCTGAACATGTGATCACATTGCCATCCATTTACTCTCGTAACCACATCCTTTCAGCTCTTTCCGTGATTTTCTGAAGTAGTTTTAATATACTTAGTCAGGATATGATTTTGTATTTACAGTCTTGTTAATTTATATAATTGGATTGGATTACACAGGCTTTCACCAATGCAGGTATGGATATGAAAATATTTCGGTTGTTGAATCAGTTGTAGATGGATATGCAGCAGCAAAAATTCCTCTAGAAACGATTTGGACAGACATTGATTATATGGATGACTACAAGGATTTTACTCTAGATCCTCTGAATTCCCTTGAGATGGAAATGCAAAAGTTTGTTGAACGAATCCATGCTAACGGGCAGAAATATGTTCTGATTATTGATCCAGGTAGGTTCAATTTGTTATTGTCCTAGAATTGGAGAAAAAGAACAGAGAAAGAAATAAGAACTGAACTGAGCCTTGTTAGTATATTCTGAACATACAATTCATTTGCTTAATTGTGCAGGAATAAGCTTAAATGAAACATACAAGAATTTTCAGAGAGGGATACAAGATGACATTTTTGTTAAACGAGGAGGTGTGCCATATTTGGCACAAGTGTGGCCAGGCCCAGTATATTTTCCAGATTTTCTCAATCCCAATACACAGTCATTTTGGACAAAAGAAATCTCTGAGTTTCATGAGACAATTGCATTTGATGGTCTTTGGCTTGATATGAATGAAGTTTCAAACTTCTGTAGTGGGGTCACATGTTCCTTGCCAAAGGAAGGGGATTGCCCACGGAAAGATTCACAGACAGATTGCTGCTTAGTTTGTAGCGATGCGAACACCACCAGATGGGATGATCCCCCTTACAAAGTCAATGCTTCTGGAACACACAGACCACTGGGTAACAAAACCATGGCTGTTAGTGCAGTTCACTATAATAATATCTTGGAGTACAATGCTCATAATCTATATGGGTTATCAGAGGCTATTATGACAAACACAGCATTGAAATCAGTAATAAAGAAGAGGCCATTCATACTAACCCGTTCTACCTTTATTGGATCAGGGGCCCGTGCTGCACATTGGACAGGAGACAATGCTGCAACATGGGATGATCTCTGGTACTCCATACCTACAATGCTAAGTTTTGGATTGTTTGGAGTCCCAATGGTAGGTGCTGATATTTGTGGATTTTCAAAAGACACAACCGAAGAGCTTTGCAATAGGTGGATTCAATTAGGTTCCTTTTATCCTTTTGCTAGAGATCACTTAGACAAGGGAACGAAGCACCAAGAGCTTTACCTGTGGAAATCAGTCACAATGTCTGCAAGGAAAGCATTAGGTCTGAGATACAGGCTTCTTCCATATATCTACACATTGGCATTTGAAGCTCACACTAAAGGATCTCCCATTGCAAGGCCTCTGTTCTTTACATTCCCTGAGGATCCTAATACACTAGGAATCAGCACCCAGTTTCTATTGGGTAAAGCGGTCTTGGTCTCCCCTGTTTTAAAGCAAGGAGCAAGTACTGTGGATGCTTATTTTCCAAAGGGAACTTGGTACAATTTGTACAATGTATCAGAGTCAATAACAGTTGAGAGTGGCACATATGTTAGTCTTCTTGCTCCACTAGATACCATCAATGTCCATGTATTAGAGGGGACTATTTTGCCGATGCAAGAAATGGGTATGACAACTAGGGAAGCCAAAAGAAGCCCATTTAGTCTGGTGGTTGCCTTGGGTGGTAGGAAGGAAGCATATGGGGACCTATATGTGGACAATGGAGAGGATTTGGAAATGGTAATAGAGCATGGCAAGTCAAGTTATATAGAGTTTTATGCAGATATTGTAGAGCGAGGAGTGAGACTGAGATCAGAAGTCCAAATGGGGGAATATGCAATTGGGGAAGGATGGCTTTCTGGAGAACATTACAGTTTTGGGAACTACCACTGCTGTTCGTTCTCATAATGCTAATTCATACATGAAATTGGAGGCAATCAGGGATAAAATGATTCTGGATGTTTCAGCATCATTCTCTATGAAGAGAATCAAAACTGATTTTAGACCTGAAATGGATCGTTATAATAGCCTTGAGGTTGATGTTGTTTTAGTGATTTCAAATCTGTCTCTTTCAATCGGGAAGAACTTTGAGCTTGTTATACCGTGGGAGAAATGATTGGGTAGTGCTGTGCGTTCACATGGTAAGGAAATATACTCACTCGTAGGTGTGTTGTGTACCGCAATTTAAACATAAGATGTTGTTATAATACCTCATTGTTTTCTGCTAAACGCTTAAAATGCATCCATAAAGCTGATGAGATTCTTGTTTCAATTTATAGGTAAAATTGGACGCAAGGACAAGTTTCATCAATCGCCACACTTGTGTGTGGTGTGGTGTGTACTTCTGCATTAACAGGGTAACCTACTCCATGGGGAGGACTCGAACTTTGACTCTCCACCTTAAATGTTGAATAACGTTTCGAACTAGTCATGGGACACTCCCTATAAACTTATATGGGTTTGTGCCAAGATCAACGATATAGAATAATCACCATCTAGGTTTTCCCATGGTGGCATTATGATATACATTAAACTGAACAAACAACCACATCTCCGATAATTACTCTAAAATTTTGTCAATTAATTATAAGACTGAAATCATAAAAAAAATGTTGTGAGTTAATTATAGGAGTGAAATCATAAAAGACATTTTTTTTTCCAAACGCGGGGAGAAATTTTTTTCCCAAAAGAGGGAAGATTTTTTTTTCCAAAAGTAAGAGATTTTTTTTTTTTTCAAAATAATATATTTTTTTTCCAAAAGAAGGAACAGGTAATGTTTTGTTTTAAGTTTTATTTATTCATCACTCACTTGAACTTGTGTCTTAAAGAATTTCCTCCGGCCACTAAGGTACTGCTTGATAAAACAGTGAATTTCAACCTTTTTCTTTGTTAACTTTAATAATATATAAGAATTGATTTCTAATTTACAATTTTTGAATCTGAAAACTTATATATGTATATAATATTTAGCATTACAATAATAATATTATATAAGAAGATCATTTTGAAGTTTAAGAAGAATTAAGGTTCATGAGAAGAAATCAATGCAAAGTTGTTATTATGGAAAAATTGATAAATTTAAGTTTTTCTCTCAAAAGTCTTACTACATGGGCAATGTTTGGTGTAGTACAAACAATAATATACATCAAACTTTCAACAATGTTTCCATAAAGAACACAAGACATGACTTCTACTTCTTCAATCTTGGGACACTAAAACTTTGGAAACAGAGAAGGCTTTGAATCTGAAATTATATATGTATATAATATTTAGCATTAAAATAATAAAATTATATAAGAGGATCATTTTGAAGTTTAAGAATGATTAGGGTTGATGAGAAGAAATCAATGCAAAGTTGTTATTATGGAAAAATTGATAAATTTATGTTTTTTCTCTCAAAAGTCTTACCGCGTGGGCAATGTTTGGTGTAGTACAAACAATAATATACATCAAACTTCCAACAATGTTTTCATAAGGAACACAAGACATGACTTCTATTTCTTCTATCTTGGGAGACTATTCTAGAGATAACTTTACATCTATAGGAATATGAACATTTTCTCATCTAGATTTCTACATATTAAAGCTTTGTAGCATTGTCTTAATATATTTCTTCATATTCAATTAAAGTTCTTGCTTAAACAATCTCTTTTAGTTTGTAATGCCAAGATTTTACATTCTTGATAACTTTCCTTGTTGTCTTTCCAATTAACAACATACATTAGCATATAATGCCACTTAAACAAAATGACCAGCGACATGTGTTGAATGCACACAATGACTAACATTACTTCTTGGAAATCCAAGTCTTAATATGTAAGTGTCAACTTTTCATATCACATTCTTAGAGATTGTTTTAGCAATGTAGGACTTTTTTTATTTTCAAAACAACTTATTCTTTCACTTATTGTAAAATCTTTTCATTGTTCTATGTAGATTTCTTCTTCAAGATCCACATATAGGAATGTTCTCTTGATATCCATTTGTTCTACTTCAAGATCAAATACAATGATGATAAACAAAATAATTTTAATTGAAGTTAACTTAGTAATAGGAGGAAAATCTCACCAAAATCAATTCCCTCAACTTGGGAAAATCCCTTGAATAGCAGGTGAGTTTTGTACTTCTCAACTTCACATTTTATGTTGAACTTATTCTCGAACACCCAGTTGCTACCATCAAGTTTGTTTTTGGTAGATAACTTGACCGAATCCCATGCCCAATTTTTGTCCAAGGCTTCCATTTTTTTAACCATGGCCTTGTTCCAAAGTTCATTTTTGTTTGAATCCACTGCCTTCCTAATAGTTCCAGGATCATAATCCATGGAAGATGAAAGAAAATAAGAGAAAAAACTTGGGGGGCTATACCTTTCCATTGGTCTTCTTTCTCATAGAGTTGTCAGATTCAATTTCCAAAGGTTTTAATTACACTACAGAGTTGAGTTCTGAGAGAGTTGTGATTCACAGTGTTAGTATATAGCTATGACACTTGAATGAAGACAAGCAATAGTAGAGTATCAGACTCTGATAAAAGCTAACCTACATATTATAAGGACTTGATTGGTTTTTTATAATTTTATAAACAAGTTCCATGTCGTGAAATGTAAAAAATAGATGATATGCCACCATTGGCTCTGTCATATTATGGTTTTAACTTCTCAAAAAACTCTTAAGAGTTCCAATGCTAAAATTACCAGACTTAAAAAAAGTTTTATTATTTAGTGAAAGATCGCCAAGGACCTTACAGAATTTTCAATGATAAATATTGCCATGCCTGGTGAGAGATTCGCAAAAAAATTATATATACATATTATATTATTGATAAATTCGCCTTCCATTTTTCCTATATACCATGGAGATTCGCCCATTTATTATATTTATAAATTTAGGGGGGGTTCTTAAAATTTTCCCTGCAATAGGGGCACAAAAATAATAATAAGGGCTACAATGACAACAGTAATGGGGGAATCACTAGTATTATAGGGACCTCACACAAAGTAAAGGGGCTTGTGCATTGGAGATTTGGGAAACTCTTTGGGGTTGACCCAAAGCCCATGGTTCTTGGCTCTGATGATTATGGTGGTGCACCATGTGAATAGGTATTTCCCCTTGTGATTTGGGGATCTTGTGTAGGTCTCTTGTGGTCTTTTTTTAGATCTTGGAGAAGAATATAAGAAAGACAACAATGGAGACCATTGGATTAAAGGGAGTTGTGGTACATCAAAGTGGTATTGGTCAATTATTGGACGAGGTTGGATAAAAGTGTTATCAGAGCCGAGAATAAACGTTTGCTTATAATAAATTACACAATAAGAGGTTATTCCAGAAAAAGAAAATTCATTAAGGAAGAACTAAGTCCGATAGAAAGTGTTGGAGTTTTTTGTGGAATTACTAAAGATCAAATTGTGGAAGATTTTCGACCATCACTGGAATGCGAGGAAGATGAATTTTTCGACAAAATTGAATTGAATGTATCAAGCAAAGGAGAAAATACAATTGAAAACCTACGCTGAAAGGGAAGCATGGAAGAAGAGAAAGCTTGAGGATAAACTGTGAGGAAGGAGTAGAGAAGCAGTTTGAAGATCAACTATTGGAAAGAGGAACTAGTTTGATTGAAGGTTGAAATTATTGAAGAAATAGAGAAGTAGGCTTGAACCAGAGAAGCAATCGAATTTGTTGGAGGAGCAAGAACAAGTTAATGCATATTTGCTTTAAATAATTTCAAATGTAGAAGAATATTGTTTGAAAATTTCTGCAATAAGTGGTGTTTTGGGAAGTTTTAGTGTCCACGGATACACGCTTAAACCCCTAGACTAGTAGCTAAGTCTAGAAAAATAGTTTAAAGAGCTCTCTACTTTTCCTATGACCAATAGATTAAATAATATGCAAAGAAGCTACTTGTAGCCTTTGCTCGCTCCTTATCTCCCTTGACTGATTTTGTCGCTCCTCTCCGTACTTAATCCGCTTAAAGAGTACCTGCACACAAATAGAAGATAACAACCAATCAAAGCATATGATAATGATCTATTGATTAAACATAGCATGGAATAAAGTACATGATATACATATGAAAGCATAAATGAATAACACAAGCATATGGAAAAAGCATTGAACACTTTATTAGTAAAAGGAAGAGTTACAACCCATTGCTCGATTCAACATCACTCCTCCAGTTCAATCCCATCCTCTCCTCATAACAAGAAAGACATTTTGACATGATTACAATACTTAAAATAAACTCAAGTCTCATACTAACAGCATCTCTCTATAATTCAATAATTTCCAGCCCTGATCACTTAGATGAGTGGTATTTTTATAGGTGAATGAAGGAAGTTATGCCATAAATGGTGATAATGAATCCACTCCCAAACTTAGAATTTTAGTTCCATGGAGGAAGGGATAAGGGATTGATGTTCCTTAACTTCCTTCCTCATCCAAATACGAGCTCAAAGGAGTAGATAGGTTTGAGAAACTTCTAGAGGCATCCAATGGATAAGGAATCTTTCAAACCCTCATGGAAATTCGCTCAAATTCGCCCAGCGCAGGCCAAAGAGGGACCAAGTGCTCTCCATAGCACCCTATCAATGTATGGTTTGCATTGTAGTGCACCGTAATGAAGGCCTACCTGCGTTGATCTTCTTAGAGGTAGTTTTTGGATTATTTTAGTCATGAAACTTCTTGGGAAGCTAGGCATTTTGATGGTTGACTTCTTTAGGGCATACAACAACTGAATTAGGGGTTGATGGGCCCTAATAGTATTGATCTATAAGTTGGGGTTGATGTGCCCAAATGGATCTGTAACAGTTGCTTCCTAAAGCATGAAGTCGTAAATATGTATGTCGAGTGAAATGCTTTATCTTGTGGAGAGGAGGTTTCGAAGCGGAAGGTGACCTGCATCAATTACAATACATATTTCATGATAATTTGATTTTTTCTCATGAACTTTTTGAGGGAAGGCATACCCATTCTCAACTTTTAAATTTTCATTACATGTACAAATATAGTCGTCTACAGATATAGAACCATGAATGGATAACCATGAATGTAAGGCCATTGTACATTTGATTTAGTACTCCTAAAAATATCGCAGCTCGGATGGATGAAACTAGATCCGGGGTCTTCAATATCGTTCAATCTTTCGCTCAAGTACAAGTCTAACCACGTGAATAGATGTCCTGAAGTCGAGCATGGGAAGACATCGTCTGATTACCAGCCATTGATGTAAGCTGTTAATTGACACGAGAGGAATCACCGATAATGATAATGACCCTCTAGGTACTATAGTACATTTTGCACGGTGTGAATAAATGATTTGATGTCGAACACCATACAAAGTCTGTCGGTCGAAGGCCAGTGATGTCAACCTATTGCTGGAAGCGAGAATCCTTCCATTGATGTATGCAAGCCTCAAGGTACTAAAGGGGTGTTTCTAAATCAACTTCTTGGATGATGTGTTGATGTCGACAAGAAGCGACTTGTCACAGGAGGGCCTTGATGTATCCCACATCAATGACACGAAACAAGGTAAATGTTTTTGGAGATGAAAAATCGGCTGACGACACAAGGTTCAGGAATGGTGGTCATGAAAATGAAGGTTTACGGTATTGCAAAGGATGAAGTTTGAACTGAATGACTTCTCTTGAACATGTCGGCAACACTAAGATGAATTGGTAGCATTGAACCACAAAAAAGTAATGGATGGTATGATAGACCAACAGTTTGATAACCATCAGGCTGAATGACCCAACCCACATAGTCATGATGATGAGGTGAAAGTGTCATGTTCAAGAGCGACTTTCTACCATAAATTGTTTTCCCATTTTTCCAATTATCCCCGGTCATTGCTGACTAGTACCTCTTTATTTTTATCAAGCTTGAGGAGGATAACATATGCTTGTTGTATAATTTCACCCTTCGGGTGAATCCATCACTATTTGATGCTTTAACGAGTCTAGCGAAGGTGAAACTTGGTCTTGTCTAGATGGACAAGTTTGTCGCTATTTGATGTTTTTAACGAGTTTAACGAAAAATATAACTTGGTCCTTTTCATTTTTAGGGAGTTTGAAAAGGGACAAAAAGGAAACTCCACAAGTTCTTTTTCGTAAATTAATTTCTCAAGCTCGAAAAAGTGTAAAATAATATAAGAGAGATATCATTTCCAATCCATTAACGAGCTGGAAAGGACAAGCGCTCAACAATCTTTTCATATTTAGAGAGTCTGAAAAGAGCTTAAAGAGGACTCCATTTTGAGGAACGAGTGGTATCTAGGGTAGCACTTGGTTCCGGTGATGTTGGAACTTCTCAAAACTTGTTGATTTATGTGAAAA
>APFE031071840.1:125055-150360 GCA_000404065.3 Pinus taeda
TTTCTAAAAGGACGAAAAGGACTAAGATTCCCATCAAAAGAAATTCCTTGTTTGGTGGACTCCGAATTTGTCGCCATATGTTTCAACCTAAGATCAACTAAGGAGCGAGCAAGGAGGATGTTATCTGTGGGCAATTAATTTTATTTTAATCAAAGTAACATAACAAAACAAAAGAGGGATAATCTAGGCAAAAAGGTTTACCAAGCAATTGTGAACTGCAAGATACCTCCTCACGAACAAAGAAGTACAGGCATGCAATCTCCCCGAATGTTGTGTTCGGTGTATCACAGTGTACAAGGCGGCCAACTCAGTTACCTAAGGATGGATAACAACCTAGATTTGTCCTCCCATATATACCTGAAGGTACGTGGAGGCCCAGTCTGTATAAGTGTTGTCTAATGCAAAACCGCACAGTGAGAGCATTCCCATATACTTTACATACTGTAACACCACCCTATATACCCGAAGGTACGTCAACAAGCTACAATATACTCACGTACGTGGAATGAGGTATCACACTCAGGATGTATTGTAGACAAGTTAGTGACAGCTGCTTTGTTTTATGACGTCGGAACACGTCTCTAGCCTAGACCTCTAAATGTTTTTCGTTAGGTGACAATGCTCCATTAGGTAAATTCAGATAAATTTTAAGTTGATCTTCTTTATAATTTTTCTTTCAATGTTCACCACGTGATGTATGTTTGAAATTCCTAAAATGAAACTGATATGATAAGCACTATTTCCATTCAATTTAACAATGAAAAACCTTAGCTAGTAGGGATAGAGCAATCAGGTCTTTGACAAAGAGCAAAGAGCACAACTAATGCAATTTCCCTAGCTATTCCTTTCAAGCATTCACAAACTACAATATGAACGATGCAAGTTTTTCTTTTCAAATCCCTTAATGTTATGATGAACAAAAAAGGAAATATGCACAACCAATCAAAAATCTCTTTTCATAAAAATGATGATTTTGCAACAATTTCTTTTCAAGGAAAGGAAGAATTTATGACACTTTCGATTTCAAAGAAATGAGGAATTACAAAACTTTCGATGCAAAGACAAACTATATGCACATATAAATCAATCGATCTTTTATGAATGAAGACTTTACGACAATTCATTTTTTGAAGGAAAAGACAACTTTACGACACTTTCTTTCGAACAAATATTAATCAACCAAAAACTAACTTTGACTATAGACTGATAATGACAAAGAAAACATTAAAGAAACATTAATCAATCCAGTCAAATTAGGGCAGGCTAAGGAGATGAAAACCTATTTTTTGAGACATGACATCATTGACATTCAGCAAGCAAGCAATCAGAAGAATTTTGGCAAAAACTCAATCCAAAGGTGGGAATTTGACCTAAGGTTGATTAGCACAAGTCAAAGAGGGGCTAATTGCACTGCAAAGCATTGTCTCTCACTAAAGCCTATGCTAATTTCAATGATTTCAAAATTGATTAGCGTAGGTCAAAGAGGGCTTGTCTTCACTGATCAGCGCAAGTCAAAGAGGGCCCAACTATGCTAATTGAAATATTTCAAAGTTAATCAGAGCATGTTAACGAAGGCCTAATTATGTTGCAGAGCACTGTCTCTAAGGCTAGCCTACGCTGATTCCTATGAGGCCACTCAAGATTCATCTAACCTCAAATTTTGACCAAAATTCAATGAAAAAGGCTTAATTACAACAAGTAAATTATGTCAAGGTGTATAAGGTGGTGGATAAGCTACTAGGAAAGGTGATCTTCCCCAGTGGAGTCGTCAATTCGTTTTGGGAAGTTTTAGTGTCTACGGATAAATGCTTAAACCCCTAGACTAGTAGCTAAGTCTATAACAATAGTTAAAAGAGCTATCTATTTTTCCTATGATCAATAGATTAAATAAGATGCAAAGAAGCCTACATGTAGATTTTGCTCACTCCTTATCTCCCTTTACCGATTTTGTCGCTCCTTTCCGTACCTAATCTGCTTGAAAAGTACCTGCACACAGACAGAACACAACAACCAATCAAAGCATATGATAATGATCTATTGATTAAACATAGCATGGAATCAATTACATGATATACATATGAAAGCATAAATGAATAACACAAGCATATGGAAAAAGCTTTGAACACTTTATTAGTAAAAGGAAGAGTTACAACCCATCGCTCGATTCAGCATCACTCCTCCAGTTCAATCCCATCCTCTCCTCATAACAAGCAAGACATTTTGACATCATTATAATACTTCAAATCAACTCAAGTCTAAGTCTAATACTAACAACATCTCCCTATAATTCAATAATTTCTAGCCCTTGATGATCCAGGTGGATCTTCAGACATAATGGCATGGAAAAGCTCAAAATTCAAAGTGGCAGAAAAGCAAGTATCTTGACATCAGATTGAAGTGCTCGTCACCCTTATTCCAACGGTGTGAACGAAACTCCAATCCGAGTTCAGATGATGAAGTTACTACGAAAAAGCATTTTCCTTAGTTCCTTTGAAAATGGAGGCATTTCTTATAAAAATGGGTTTTGAGCCTTATGAAGGCAAACCGCAATCGAAGGAGTCCAAAGGGTAGATTAAAGGCCGACAGGATGAACCCCCGATCAGCAGTCTCTAACTAATCGCAATCAGGGGAAGGCTATCAGTGATATCTGGGACTTAAGACATGCGATGGAGTGATCAACATCAATGGATTGGGTCGGCGAAACACAAGGCATAAGACCAAGACCTTTGGGCTATTGCGATTGCAATATGTCGATCAGTGACGTGCAATCTCCACCGTTTGATCAGAAAACACATCAACGGCCAGGATTAAATTGACGGTTGGGAGATCGGTGATCCCAGATACCAAGGGGCGATGCGATAGTGACATGTGATGCAATCTGGACCATCCGATCAAGGAACATATCAATTATCTAGATCTAATCGACATATCGACGATCGGTGGATTAGCCGATCGGCGATCGGCAGATCGGCGTATCAGCGATCGACAATTGGCGATCCCCTGATATATAGGGCCATTGACATCAAGGATAGTGATTTTCTATAAAGGGATGGACCTGCTGGGTTTATGGACCTAATTTGATAAAATTTGAAGTCCAAGGTTTTTAGTTTTTTATTGTTTCCGCATGTATTTGTGTATAAACAGAAAAGGCCTATTTTTAGGGTTTGTTGCGCCCGCCGATCCATTCGATAGAACGAATTCTATTCCAAACAACAGACCCCTGATTTTTAAGAGGCATTGTGTTATACAACCCGACGAGCATGGAAAAGTATGGGGGAGAGGATTTTTGGCACACAGTTCGAGGCAATAGCTTGCAGGAGGGGCGATTGATCATTTTGTCTAAATTGGGCAAATTTTATATGGTTTCTTCCCTTCTCGATGCCACGAATGCAGTGGTGCTATCCATTTCTTCATCTGATTTCTCCTCTTCTCAGCCATTTTTCGGAATGGAGGTATAATACTCCTTTTATGTAACTGATGATTGTATTCTCTTCTTTTCATGCCATTTAATGAATGAAGGCCTCCCCATTGATCGAGTAGGGCCCAGAGACGTAGTCCAAGTTGGACAACCTTCGTTATCAAGTCTTGGTGTCCTCTTTTCGTGCCTTTATGTGTCTCTTCTTCTTTCTTGTGTGCACATTAAATTTCTATGTTAAGTTGCAATTTTCACATGTGATTCTTTTCATACATCTATAAGCAAAAGATCCCTGGATCAAGTTGTATCAGAGTAGGGATTTTTAGATGTGAATTGCATGTTTGTATGCTAACAAGAAATAGACTCCGAAGAGGCGAAGGGGAACTAGAGCCTTTTGATCCCAAAGTGGGGCGTGCACATCGAAGGAGAAACATGGCAGAAGATGAAGCTCATCTTGAAGAGGAGCGCAATTTCCGCAAGACCTTCTATTCAATGGCAGAGAATGTCAGTCAATTGGTTTTAAGGCTGGAGAGAGCGGAAGGGAGAAAACCAGAAGCAGAAGGTTCAGCGCATGGAAATGGTGGAGAAGAACCCCCTCCTTATCCTTCCACGAGTGAAAGTTATTCTTCCTCTCACCGCCATAATCGTAGAAATTCAAGGGATGCATCTAAGAAACCTTTCTCTAAATTAGATGTTAAATTTGATCTTCCCATGTTTAATGGTGAAAGTAATGCAAAGAAGCTTAATAATTGGATTAGGTAGATTGAGGTATACTACAAGATTCAGCAGATTGTGGAGGATGAGGCAAAGATTCAGTTGGCCTCTTTACGGCTGAGCAGCACCACTCTCGTTTGGTGGGAGAGAAAATCACATAGTAGTAAGAATGTGGGTAACCTCTTTTCCTCATGGCCTGAATTTATTTTTGTGTTAAAGGGACAGCTTTATCCCTTGGGTTATAAGCAAAAAGCATTAATGAATTGGCAGTATTTAAGGCAAGGCAAAGGTCAGGATGTTCAGAGTTTTACCGAGGAGTTTAGAAAGCAAGCACTAAATTTGGGTATTGCACTTGATACACCTGAAATAGTAACTAAGTACATTGGCTCATTACATAGTTACATTAGGCATTCATTATTGTTGTTTGAACCAACCACTATTGACTCAGCCAGTGTAAAGGCAATTCATATTGAGAACAGGGGAAAAAATGAAAGAGATGATCATTCTAGAAAACCACTGTTCAAACCTCCCAATGGAAAATCTAAATCGAAATGGAAAGGAAAGGAGAAGAAAACGAAAACAGCCAAAGAAGGAGAAAGGTCGTATTGTAATCACTGCAAAAAGGAAGGTCACGGTAACGATCACTGTTGGAAACAACACCCAGAAAAGAGACCGAAGAAGTATGGAGGAAAAGGCAAGCAGAAGACAGTGGTGACTACGCAGCAAGACCTTGGATCCAATTTGGGATATGAAGCATTGATCATAGTAGCAGGAAAAAAGGGTACTCTTACACCTCATGTTAATTCTAAATCACATGAAGTCACTAGTTCTATAAATGAGTCCCTTCCTAATGATCGAAAGATAATTTAGCTATTTCACATCAGAGTTGTTGTAAATCATACTAAAGTAGAAACCCTGTTTGATATTGGATCCCAAGCAAACTTAATTGCAGAATCCTTGGTAAAGAAACTCGGCTTAGAAACAAAACCACATCTGAAACCTTACCCACTTGGATGGATACATGATAAAGTAAAACTGAATGTAACCAAGCAGTGTCAAGTAAAATTTGTAATCACTTCTAAACTAGTGGATGAAGTAGAACTGGATGTGATCCCATTGGATATCTGTGGCATGGTGTTAGGGAGTCCATATATATATGATAGGAAGGCAGTCTTTTTCTGTCATGAAAACAAATACCAAATCATGAAGATGGGGTAGAATATATTGTAAGGGCTCATCAAAATAAAATCAATGCCAACCTTGTAAGTGCAGGACAAATGAAAAGGCTGGTGAATTCCAGTAAGGGTTGCATGTTGATGATTGTAAGGGGAAAAGATGCAGAAGTAGTTGATGCTTTCCAAGGCTGTGATCAGGAACATAAACAGGAATTATGTGAATTAATTTCTAATTATGATGAGTTTTTTCAGTAACCAAAGGGATTACCTCCAAAGAGGGAAATCCAACACGAGATCCATTTGCAGCATGATGCTCCTTTATTGAATATTGGCATGTATAGGATGTCGACAATTGAGATGGAGGAAATAAAAAAGCAAGTGCAGGAGTTGCTAGACCAAGGGGTCATCAGGCTGAGCACTTCTCTGTGTGGTTCACCGATTGTCTTAGTCCCAAAGAAAGACAGCACATGGAGGATGTGTGGATTGCCGCGCATTAAACAAGATCACAGTGAAAAATCGTTGCCCTCTTCCACGCATAGATGATTTATTAGATCAGTTAAAGAATGTTATCTATTTCACCAAATTGGATTTGCATAGTGGTTATCACTAGGCCCGCATTGCAGAGCAGGATGTGTGGAAAACCGCCTTCAATACCAAACAGGGATTGTTCGAATGGATGGTGATGCCATTCAGACTTTGCAATGCTCCAGTGACTTTTATGAGGGCCATGAATGATCTATTTCAGCCTTTCATTGATGAATTTGTTCTTGTATATTTAGATGATATACTTGTCTTTAGTAAAAGTTGGAATGAACATGTGTGTCATGTGAAGAAAGTGTTTGATGTATTGAAAAATGAAGAACTCTATGTAAAATTGTCAAAGTGTGAGTTCGGGAAAACTTCTTTGGCTTACCTAGGTCATATTGTTGGTCATGGTCAGTTAAAAATTGATTCTTCTAAAGTTGAAGCAATTATAAATTGGCCTAAGCCTACTAGTGTAATCGAGGTCCGTAGCTTTTTAGGTGCAGTCCAGTATTGGAGGAGATTTATTTCCAATTTCTCTATTATTGCGGCACCTTTGCACACATTGACAAGTGTGAAACGAGTCTTCCAATGGGGAGGAAGACAACATAATTCCTTCAAAAAATTGAAGGAAAAGATCATCTCCACGCCAATCTTAGCCTTACCAAATCTCCAATAGCCATTCAAGATTGAAATAGATGCCAATAGTTATGCCATGGGAGCTGTACTGATGCAGCACAAGAAGTTGATATGTTACCATTCTAAGAAGTTTTCTCAGGATGTGATAAACTATCCCACTTATGAAAAGGAGTTTTATGCCTTGGTGCAGAGTGTGAAAAAGTGGAAACACTACCTAATCAACAAGGAGACCATCATCCATACAGATCATCAGCCCTTGCAATACCTTCAGTCACAAACCAAGTTGCAGCAATCTCGTCATTTTAGGTGGATGGGTTTTCTTCAACAATTTCATCTAGTAATAAAGTATAAGAAGGGCACTAGCAATAAAGTGGCCGATATGCTATCTCACCCTCCTACTTCTGCTTCTATTATTTTTCATAATGCTTCATTATCTTTTAAGAGTTATGTTGAACAATATGATAATGATGATGACTTTAAGGAGATTTATGCAAAACTAACCCATGGTTCATAGGTGGACAACTATCACTTGTAGGGGAAACTGTTGTATCACCTTGGAAAATTGTGTATTCTCATAGGGGAACAAGTACATGTAATCCAAGAGGCCCACACCTCTCTTGTGTCTAGACACTTTGGTGTCAAAAATACTTTATGTCATGTACAAAGATTTTGTTTTTGGCCTCATATGAAGAACATTGTGACTCACTATGTAAAGGGTTGTGTGATGTGTTATGTTTCAAAGCCCTCTAATAGAAAACTCGAGCTCTACACACCACTCCCTATTCCGAGTCGTTCATGGGAAAGTGTGTCTATGGACTTTGTAGGAGGCTTGCCTTTGTCCAAAAAGAGTCACGACTATTTGTATGTCATCCTTGACCGTTTTATTAAGATGTGTATTTTAATGCCTTGTAAAAAGCAGATTATTGCAGAGCAGTTTGCTTATCTTTTCTTTCAGCATGTTTGGGTCCATTTTGGGTTGCCCACATCGATTGTTTCAGATCAGGACTCTCGCTTTCTCGGATAGTTTTGGACCAGCTTGTGGAAGATGATGGACACCAAGCTGAAAAGAAGCGCGACATTTCATCCACAAACTGACAGACAGAAAAAGGTTGTCAACCACATCGTGGTACACTTGTTACGAGGCTATTTTGGGAAACATCCTAAGTTGTGGGATGAGCATCTCCCATATGTGCAGCATTCCTACAACCAAGTAGTGCACTCATCTACGCAACGTTCACCATTTGAGACATGTTTTGGTTACCTGCCAAAGGACCCTTTTGATATGGTCTTTGGAAGGGAAGATGACTCCAGTGGACATAATGGTAGGGACAAAGCTCAGCAGTTCATTCAATGAATACAGTTGATTCACCAAGAAATACAAGAGGAGTTGGAGAAAAGTCAAGCCCGCTACAAGGCTCGATATGACAAACACCGAGTCGAACATCAATTCCAAGTGGGCGAAAAAGCGTGGTTCCACATCAGCAAGGAAAAGATGAAGGGAGAAGGGAAGAAGTTACGACCAATCCGGTATGGTCCATTCACCATTTTGGAGAAGATTGGAAACAATGCCTTTCATATTCATTTTTCGATATATATGCAGATGTACTTCGTAGTGAATGTGGATAACTTAAAGTTGTATGAACCACCATTGATTATGGACACCAAGGAGGTGGGAATAGTTCCTACAGTTGATGATTTTGCACCAAAATATCTCGATGAGTTACCTAAAGACATCATCCTTAACAGAAGAACCAGGACTTCACAGTGAGGAGATGTGGAATAACTTCAAGTTGGTTTCAAGGGGATGCACCTCAGCAAGGAAAAATGGTTGGAGAAGGAAAGGGTGAGGGAAAAATTCCCTCACTTGCCAATTGACTAATAAATATTTTGGCAGTCCAAAAGCTCCTCAATGGGGAGGATTGATCTAGGTGGATCTTCAGACACAATGGCATGGAAAAGCTCAAAATTCAAAGTGGCAGAAAAGAAAGTATCTTGACATCAGATTGAATTGCTCGTCACTCTGATTCCAAAGGTGTGAATGACACTCCAATTCGAGTCCAGATGATGAAGTTACCATGAAAAGAGTTTTCCTTAGTTCCTTTGAAAAAAGAGGCATTTCTTTAAAAATGGGTTTTAAGCCTTATAAAGGAAAATCGCAATCAGAGGAGTCCAAAGGGCGGATTAAAGGCCGATAAGATGAACCCTCAATCAGTGATCTCCAACTAATCACAGTCGGGGGAAGGCTATCAGCAATATCGAGGACTTAAGACATGCGATGGAGCGATCGGCACCGACGGATCAGGTCGGTGAAACACAAGGCATAAGACTAGGACCTCTGGGACATTGCGATTGTGATACGCTGATCAGTGACGCGCAATCTCCGTCGTCTGATTGGAAAAAAAATCAACATCTAGGATTAAATTGGCGGTCGAGAGATCGGCGATCCCAGAGACCAAGAGGCAATGCGATAGTGACATGCGATGCAATCTGGACCTTTCGATCAAGGAACAGATCAACGGTCCATATCTAATCAGCATATCGGCGATCAGTGGATCAGTGGATCGGTGATCAGCGTATCGGCGATCGACAATCGGCGGATCAACGTATCGGTGATTGGCAATCAGTAATCCCTCGATATACAGGGCCATTGACATCAGTGATAGCAATTTGTGATAAAGGGCCGGACCCGATGGGTTTATGGACCCGATTTGATAAAATTTGAAGTCCGTGGTTTTCATTTTTTTAGTGTTTCCACGTGTATTTGTGTATAAACAAAAAAGGCCTATTTTCAAGGTTTGTTGCACCCGCCGATCCATTTGATAGAACGGCTTCTATTCCAAACAATAGACCCCCAATTTTTAAGTCGCATTGTGTTATAAAACCTTATGAGAATGGAAAAGTACGGGGGAGAGGATTTTTGGCACACAATTTGAGGCAGCAGCTTGCAGGAGGGGAATTGGGCAGATTTTATATGGTTTCTGCCCTTCTCGATGCCACGAACATAGTGGTGCTATCCATTTCTTCATCTAAGTTCTCCTCTTCTCAACCATTTTTCAAAATGGAGGTATAATACTCCTTTTATGTAACTGATGATTGTATTCTCTTCTTTTCATGCCATTTAATGAATGAAGGCCTCCCCATTGATCGAGCAGGGCCCGAAGACATAGTCCAAGTTGGATGAAATCTGTTATTAAGTCTTGATATCTTCTTTTCGTGCCTTTATGTGTTTCTTCTTCTTTCTCATGTGCACATTAAATTTCTATGTTAAGATGCAATTTTCACATGTGATTCTTTTCATACATCTATAAGCAAAAGATCCCTGGATCACCTGATCACTTAGATCTTTTTAGAGGTGAATGAAAGAAGTTATGCCATAAATGGTGATAATGAATGCCCTCCCAAACTTAGAATTTTAGTTCCATGGAGGAAGGGATAAGTGATTGATGTTCCTTAACTTCCTTCCTCATCCAAATACGAGCTTAAAGGAGTAGATAGGTTTGAGAAACTTCTAGAGGCATCCAATGGATAAGGAATCTTTCAAACCATCATGGAAATTAGCTCAAATTCACCCAGGGAAGGCCAAAGAGGGACCAAGTGCACTACATAACACCCTATCAGTGTATTATTTGCATTGCTACACACCCTAATGAAGGCCTGCCTGCACTGATCTTCTTAGAGACAATTTTTGGATGATTTTAGTCATGAAAATTCTTGGGAACCTAAGCATTATGATGGTTGACTTCTTTAGGGCATGTAACAACTAAATTAGGGGTTGATGGGCCCTAATAGTACTGATCTGTAAGTTGGGGTTGATGTGCCCAAATGGATTTGTAACAAGTGGGAATTTAATTTCCTGTGAAAATTGGAGCATATTGTATTAACTTTATGGATAATTGCATGTAATTGCATAAAAATTGTCCAAGAGGAATGGACAAAAATAAATATTAATATTATGTTTGTACTGGCCATAAATGAGGTGATAGATATGATGGAAAGGAGGAAGTAGTCATCAAAGGGAACAATAATCAGAAATTTGTGATTGTGGGATGAAGAAAATGTTACAACGAAGAGGTGTTATGAATATAATAGGATTAAGGGATTGGAAGGAATTGTGACAAAGAACCCAACAACATAATTCAGTGTTGCAAAGAGAGAAGGAAGTGAAAACAGTAAAAGGAGAAGTGAGAAAGGAAATTGAAACAACAAGAAAGTTAGGAAAGATGAGGAGAAGGTGTGCTTAGAGAAAGAGAAAGGGAAGGTTCTACTACAAAGGACCAATAGAGAAATACAACTTCCGACATTAGCAGTTGGGTAGAAGTTTCCAAGAGGGACATTTCCACGGTGATTGTGGGAAGATTTGTCAAGAGGAGTTCTAGACAAGGGATTGAAGAATACCAAAAGGCTAAGCTAAGAGGGAAGCTTGGTGAGGTGTTGGTAGTATCTACAAGGACTTGCTATAAGAAAGAAGAGAGGTTAGGTTTCATCTCACGAGTGAACAAGGAATAGTTCACAAAAAGAGGAAAATGAGGAGAAAATGACTATGAACAATCATGTGAAGGGTTTAGCAAAAGGTCCAACAAAAGAGGAAGATATGCCAAAGAAGTCGGCATGAACAAGTGGAGGATGAGTCATGAAGAGAGGGAGGAAGAAATGTCTCAAATGAAAGAAGAGCTTAGCAAGATGATGGGGGAGTTACACAGGAAAAAAAAATCAGCTACAGGCAACACTAATGCAAGAGTTGAAGAGTGGAGTTTACGTAGGAAAAAATATTCAATGTCGAGTGAGGATATTGCATGAAAGGAACTCAAAGAGGTGGATGAGATGTGTAATCCACAAGTGTTTGAGAATTCTTGGAGGAAATGAGACAAAGTTAGAGGTGGAGTGCATTTGAGCATAAGAGGAAGGACCCATGTTTGGAGAGGATGGTAGTGATAAAGAGGAAGTTATGTTAGATGAAGAAGATCAGTCAGTGAGGACTATTGTGCAGGCTGAAAAGAAGAGAGAAAATGTTGAGGATGATGAATACATGGATGTGGATGTCAAGGAACAAGTTAAAGAAGTTGCGGAATAATTGATGGACAACTTGAAGGGTTATATGTTGCACAAGGGATAGATGTTGGAAGCCACAAAAGAGACCTCAAGGTCTCATGTTTTTAAAACTAATACTTGTTTTGTGTTTGTAGGTGATGAAGACTTGTAGGAAAATGAGAGTTGGCTGGAAATTAAGGAAGCACAGGAACCATCGGAGGAAATCATGCAAATTTGCAAAGGCATGGACATAGATTTTGTTGTTGCATAACTGAAGCTTTTAGAGGATTGGTTGGAAAATCCAAAGACTAATTGTGAAGTAAATGAAGTGATGGTGGAATGCATCAATCCAAGAGAGGATAAGAATGAGTTTCCAATAGAGAAAATGTAGCAGCAAAGGGACAGTAATGAGGATGACTTCCAAAAAAATATGCAGAATATAATGGCAACCACTCCAACTAATTGGAATATAAAAAATTTAGTGGAAGACAACAACAAGTCTCAACAAAGGATGGATGATTTATGCAAGTTAGAAGACAAGTTAGATAGAGAGACTGGGGAGATCACAAATTTGATGGTTAAGGTGTCTCAGAAGAGGCATATTGCAGGAAAAAGAGAAGATAGTAGAGGTTTGTTGATGATGGAGGAAGTATGCATCAACAAAGAAAAAGGAGAGTTGCAATATAAGGTCTGGAAACCAGGAAGATTGAAGAAGAATACAATGGACTAGAAACAACATGATTAGGAATGAGATTAATTACAAAATAAGATTTTGGACCCATGCATACTTTCTTCATCGGATCATGGTTAGGAGACCATGAAACCTTTCAACTTGGGGAGTTTTATGTAGGATCATAATATCTTCATTTTTATTGTGCCATTTGACTAAGAGGGTAAAATCATTTACTAAGGGAGTTTGTTCCCTAAGATTGATTTCATTCTTTATTTTAATGTATAAATATGATAATTATATGAATGTGAGGAATATTGTAATGAAATATTCTCCTTAAGAGATTTCAAGAATATTGAGAAGGTTAGAGAGAATAAAGGATAGTTGGATTAGTGATAGATTTGAGGAGCTAAAAAGTCCTAAGTTACAGTGTCTAGTTGAGGTTTTTTTGGATCTAAGAGAGATTCTTAGATCTAAAACTAATTTGGTTTCAATCCTCCATGTATAAAATTATTTTATGTACATTATGAGATAGAGAAGAGAGTGAGACGAGGAGACAAACGAGAGGCATGTACGAAGCCAAGAACTAGCTTGAGGCCAAAATGGGCCTATGTAATAAACCAAGCCAAGAAGGCCATTGAAACCTGTGTATATAGTCTTTTCCATCAATTGACTAGTTGTGAATTTGATGTGGTGATTATGTTACTAGTTTTTACCCTGTATCTTCGTGTGTTTATTTATTAATTAGTATGGTTGGGTTTTGTGGGCGCTATAACTAGAAGCTTATGAGGGCATTCGATTCTCCAAGTGCACAGAAATAAACATAAAAGTGAGAATAAGTGAAGTGATTAGAACTTTCTGATCAGATGATATTAGAGTGGGGATAAAGTTTATACACCAGAAAGGGGGATTCCCCGAGCAACAAAGGGATTGACATTTATATAATGACTCTGGTATAATTAAAGAACATGATTTAAAATGGATCAATGCTTATGAATTAAGCTACTAGATCAAAGGGTATCGAGATAAAGGAAAATCTTAAGGAGAAATGAAAAAGCCACAGGTCAAAGGAAAGGGGCCTATACACATTGGAGCTTTGGGAAACTCTTTGGGGTTGACCCGAACCCCACGGTTCTTGTCTCCAATGATTATGGTGGTGCACCATGTGAATGGTATTTCCCCTTGCGATTTGGAGATCACGTGTAGGGCTCAGGTGGTTTTGTTTTATATCTTAGGGAAGACGATAAAAAAGATGTAGGTGGAGACCAATTGGATTAAAGGGAGTTGCGGTACATCAAAGTGGTCTTAGTCAATTATTAGCCAAGGTTGCATCATATTGATTCAATGTTTGTTTGGAAGCTTATAATGAAAATGGAATTATTGTTAATGTAAACCACATATCCAATCATAAATTCATTAACATTCTCATCAATGCAAATATATGCAATGCAAGAGCTAAAAGCATTAACATGAAAATAATAAACTATATTAGGTAAAATTGTTGAACTTTACGAACAAACAAAGTGTAATTATATTGCATCCATGGAAACAATGTCTTACTTGAATCACTTGGCATAGATGAGATCTTATCCATGGCATCTCAAACTTGAAATCCTTCACACCTAGGTAATGGATTTTCCTTATTACTTGTAATGTCCCCAAATGTATGACGTTGAGACATGATACAAATATCAATTTCTTTGATACCATAAAATTAAATTTCCTTTCAATCTGGCTCATTAGTTCCATACTTATATAATTTTGATACCATGATGGTCAATATACCCATACATATGAATACAAATTCAAGCCAACATGCTACAATAAATACATAATACATGAGGAATAAAAATATGCATATAATGCAACATATTAACTAAAACAATAGCAGTAATAATGCATGTAATTATACACAATCAACATCTTTAAAACACTCAAGAATTTAATAACACTTATCTTTGATAATAGTCACCAACTGGCTACCAAAATAGTATGTTCCTCCTAGCCTAGCCTTTGTTCCTCCTAGCCTAGCCTTTCTTTTTTAGGTATCTCAACAACAAGCCAACCCAAAGTGGGGGATATGATGCCATAAGTGCTAACAAAAGCACTATGTCACTTATCCAAATTCCCTTTGGTTCACAATTTACTTAATCAAATGGTCATCCCAATCACCATCTTTCTTTTCCCCCTCAACCCACACAACCCAAGAGGGGATCCCCTTCTTTGTAATAATATCTTTCAAGTTAACTCCCTCCACTAGGGATCTAGTGAGGCTAGCTAAGAAAATATATATGCTAGGATATTATGGATGCTTTTGGGGAAATTTTACACTATTTTACCATGTAATTCAACTCTATGTAATGTCCCCATTACTAATATTGGTTATCCAAATGAATTTGTAAGAATGAAATGGATTCATGGCCAAGATAACGGCCTTCAAAATACAAAGGAAAATGTTAAGCATGCATGTTTCCAACTTGACACTTGTCACAAGGAGAATTATTTTCCCCACCACTTCTACAGAAAGCCCAAGGATGATCTTTCCCAAGGTGAGGCACTTTGGATAATGTTAAAATACCATTATTTCATCTCATGAATTTGGATTTCACCCCTATGGGGCGCCATTTGCCCCATCTCATGGAGTCACCCCCATATGGTTTTCGTCCCTTTGTCATGTAGCCCATTGTGTATATTTTATTAACAATATGTTGTGAATTTTTTACAATACATAGTTTTGAACCTTGGCCATATGATCCAAATCATTAACTTGTATAATAATAGGTACAATTACAGTACAAATTCATGGGTATTACATCACTCCCCACGTCAAGGACTACTGGGAAACCATGAGCAGAAGGATGACAGTATAGCCTCACTGTTTTCAACTACACCCACTTGGAATTCATTCCAGCATGCCATCAAGGAGCAGTACTACCCTATCAGAAGCTATGAGGATAAATACATAAATTAGACCATGTTGCAGTAGGGAAGGGACCAAGACGTGTTGGAGTTTACTAATATTTTTCATACCCTTCACACAAAGTTGGGTATCAAGGATTCTGAGTAGCATTTGGTACTCAAATATCATTGTTGCCTACACAGTTACATCCAGCATGAGATGGAGTTCCTAGACATGTCCTCGCTTGAAATGGCGTACCAATACACTGTCAAGATCGATCATAAGTTTAAACAAAATAAGCGAGACTTTGGATCTGTGAATTCGAAGAAAAAGGACAAAACCAAGGTAGGATGACCCAAGAAAACCTGTCGAAGCTGCAAGAAAAGAACACCACCATGAAGTCAAAGAAGGACACAGGAAACTGGTGTGAGTTCCATAAGAGCCCCACTCACAACACAAGTGAGTCGGACCAAGTAGTCGTTGGTGGCTAAGGTGAAGACTTCAGAATCAGATGCATGTTCCGACCCTAAGTTAGAACCCAACAAGGGGAATGACAAAGGGAAGTAAATTATTGATGCGGAGCCCAGTGCCATTGTTTCTACTGCCAAGATCTAGAAGAATGAGCCTAAAGATCCAGAGGAGGGGGAGCATCTTTTCCACTCACAAATGTGGGTTAAGGGTTTGTCGCTGTAATTCATTGTCGACAATGGCAGTCAAAAGAACCTCATTTTAGTAGAGGTCATGAAGTATCTGGGCCTACTGACCATATCACACCTGCAGCCATACAACATCACGTGGCTTCACCAAGTATGAGATCTCTGAGTCAGCCAGCAGTATCATCTTCCCTGCAGCATCAAGCCCTTCATATATGAGTTATTGTGTGATGGTGTTCCTCTTGATGTTTCTGATGTATTATTAGGACAACCATACTTTTGGAAGCGACATGACGTATATGAGTCTAGACCTCGCTCTGTGATTATTTCTTTGGGTAATATGTTATACAGGATACCAAAGGTAGCCCCACCTACCACCACCTCTTTGATCTCTGCTAAGAAATGTAGTAAGATCATCTCCAAGACTAGGAAAAAAAATTTCTTTCTGGTTCTCTCTCAAGGTAAGGGGAAGATCGCAGCCACATCAATGGCCCCTGGGAAGCATTCCTCCACACAGAAAAAGCAGGTGGATACGGTCATGAAAGAATACAAGGACATCTTCTCATCACCCATAGGGGTATTGTTGCACTGTCAGGTCAAGCATTTGTTCGTTCTGACTCACGGAGCAACTCCACCCCATGGGTCGATATATTGCCACTCCATCGTGGAAAATGCCAAGTACAAGCATCGACATGATCGACATAGGGTGCCACACAAGTTTCAGGTGGGCGACAAAGTCTAGTTGCAATTAGAGAAAGAACGCCTTACAAGAACCCATCAGAAGCTCAAACCCCTCTGATATGGTCCTTACACCATTACCAATGTTGTGGGAAACAATGCTTTGGATCACATCATTCCCCCATTCCTTGGCTTGCACCCAGTGTTCAATGTAGATCACCTTCGGCCATACTATCCACCATTGTTGGAGACATCTAACATTGCAAAATAGCTCACACCAACAGAGCTCAACCTAGATTGCATGGGATAGGCCACAACTAATCAGATCATGAACACACAAATCAAGAACATTTGACAACAAAAGATACAACTGTATCAAGTTGTCAAAGCAAGCCAACTCCTTCACCAAGGCAAATGGCTCACGAGGGATCAAATTTAGCAGAAATCTCCTAATCTCATGCAGGAACTCAACGCAATGGGGACCATTGCTTCATAAGGGGGGAGGACTGATCCAAGTGGATATTGGTGTCCACTCGCTTATTCCACTTGGACCCTCACCATTGTTTCTTTTATTTTTTTAGTTTCCTTCATTGTAGCACAGTTTACTATTTTTGGCATTTTTTCGGGTCCTGAACTTCCAGAGCTATTTTGAGGCACTAAATGACATTTGTCTTGGCAAAATTGTTGAGTGATTGATATAGCAATCACATTGGCTATTCTAGTCCTCATAGATATCTTTCCAATGAGGTATCATACATGTCAAACAAAGATAATATGACCAAGTTATGACCCTGGGAGGTTGGCTACCCAACTAACCCCAACGAGGCTCATAAACTCTTGGTGTTACATCTCCTTGGGTTAGGGTTTTGGTTTTTTAGGGTTTTCTCTTATTTTTAAATAATAAAAAGGCCCTTTAGCCTCATTTTAACTCAATTTAGAGTCATGTAGCCGCCACATCTCTTCTCAAAGATAAGCTACCATCACCCGAGCTAGTCTTATTTCCATTCTATTTGTAACCATATTTCAGTATTTGATATTAATGAAATGAAGTGTTATTTATACTGCATCTCTGTATTTATGGTTATATCTATAATTTTTTGTGTTCATGTTTAAATCCATTCAATATGGCACGTCGGCCCCTCTGCACCACCTCACCTTGGAGACAAAATCTCAGGGATTTCTTTCGTAGTCCCCCATTGAAACCATCTAGGAAGAATCTCCAGGGTTACGTGGAACCCCACTCTTCCATATCGCCACATCAATATGTTGGGGATAATTTTTAACGAATTGCATGGGGCTTGGCCTTCTTTCTGGACTCCTCCTTCTATTCGATTCGTCACCTACTCTCACAACCATGCACTTGGGCTCCACTACAACCACATCATCCTAGGAATAAAATCCTGGCAAGATTGCACCAAGAGCCATAGGAAATCACGTGGGTAGGGGTGTTGGGGTGACATCACGGATTATATTCACTAGGATGATGTTACAGTCTCCAATTATCGAGGTGACATCACAAATTCTATTCGTGAGGGTCATCCAAAAACCCATACGTTCTATGGCAATCAATAGAAAATAAATTCCTAAGTTTGCATCTAGTCATATTGCCCAACCATAAGGCAAATGAGGCTCAATTCTTAATGTCACGGTCTCCAATTATCGAGGTGACATCACAGATTCTATTCGTAAGGGTCATCCAACAACCCATATGTTCTATGGCACTCAACGGAAAATAAATTCCTAAGTTTGCATCTGGTCATATTGTTGAACCATAAGGCAAATGAGGCTCAAGGCTTAATTTCCTCTAGGGCTTAGGGTTTTCAACTCCCATGTGTTTGCCAAAATAAAAGTTTTATATGTATAATTCATAACATATGCGAATATGTTTGTGGTCTGTCAAACTATCCCTTCTGAGCTTTTACCCTCAACTCATCATGCCTCCGACATGGCATATATATATATATTTTACACAACCTCAACCAATCACACCTTCGTTGTTTTTGGCTTGTCAAACTATCCTTTCTAATCTTTTACACAGCCTCAACCAATCACACCTTCGTTGTGGAAATATATATATATATTATATATATATATATATATATATATATATATATAGTATCTTATATATACTAATATATATATATAATAAATATATATACAATATTATTATATCTATAATATATATAATATATATATTTAATATATATATATACACAACACGAAGATTGGGTATCCTCTTGGCTTAAAATTATAAAAATAAGACTCATGCAATTATTTTATATAGCATTCAATTCCTTTAACAGAGATTGTCTTTCTTTACATGCCTGAATTAGACTAATCTCACGCTAATAAAAACATAGGTTAACCATTCTTAGTAATAACTGAGGAATCAAAAACTTCTTTTCACACTGAGATTGGCATCCCTTCTTATGGATCTGAGAAAATTTTGGTATATCGAACTAAAAATTATATTACATGAAATACAAATAATGTTCAACATTTAGCTATATATACTATATATATAATAATAATATTAATATATCAATTAAAGATGAATATAGATGAATATATTTTAGTTTTTACTCTAATGAAAAAATGTGTTTTTTTATCAATTTCATATATTTTTTGGAATAAAGTTTTTATTGTCTTCTAAATAATAACTTACATGAGAAAACTAATGTTTTAGATTGGTCAGTCACTAGAGAAGCTTGAACATATCCAAAAATGTCTTCATAGAGAGGTAGAAGGAAAAAAGTTTACCAAGAGTTTAAAATGTATTATACATCTACAAATATATAGGCCTTTAAGGTTGTGAAAGCAAACCACATACATAGTAAATTAAGAAACTAAAAACATCACAAAAGCAAAGAAACTAGGAAGAAGGGTCTCAATCTATAGTTGCAACCTAGATCAATGCCTTGTGCCTGGTGAGCATTTAGTATTGGAGTGGTAATATTTTAGTTTTTACTCTAACGAAAAAACCTATTGTTATCAATTTCATATATTTTTTGGAATAAAGTTTTTATTGTCTTCTAAATAATAAATTACATGAGAAAACTAATGTTTTAGATTGGTTAGTCACTAGAGAAGCTTGACCATATCCAAAATTGTCTTCATACAGAGGTAGAAGACAAAAAGTTTCCCAAGAGTTTAAAATGTATTATACATCTGCAAATACACGGGCCTTTAAGGCCGTGAAAGAAAACTAAATACACAGTAAATTAAGAAACTAAAAAACATCATAGAAGCAAAGAAACTAGGAAGAGGGGTCTGAATCTATAGTTGCAACCTGGATCAACGCCTTGTGCCCGATGAGCATCGAGTATTGTGGGGGACATTGAGGTGCTTCTATATTCACTCCAGTCGTTGATCAAGATTTGATGTTCACGTGCTTCTCTATTCACTCTGGTTGTTGATCCAGGTCTATCATATGTTGGTATAGATGCTCCATGGAGAGGAGGAGGTCATGTTTGTGTTCATGTTGATCTAGTGGAACCTTACCAAGTAGGAATTTCATATGCTAGTATAGGTCAATCGTGCACATGTTTTGGTTAAAGTATCCATCTGTGTGCCCCGTGTTAGGCACCCAATTATCCAAATTCACTAGTACGTAAGTGTCCTAGAGAAGATTCATATGGGTGTTCCTTCTCTCTCGACATGAGTGATTTCTTGTTGAATGGATTCTAGTGTATGATCCCGAAAATGAGTTGTTGATTCCTCTAATCTATAATGGGTTCGAGTGCTTCCATGACTAGACCTTTCTTGGAAGTACATTATGCCCCTTCTAACTCGAGCTCATTGGCATGTCATGATGGTTGCACAAGTGAGGGAACAAGACCAAGGAATAAGTGGAAGGGTTTAAAAGAGAGACCAATAATGACAGGTAAATGGTTGGAGAAAGTGGAGCAGGGCCATTTCCATGTCCTAAACAATGCAAATAAGTCTCCAAAATGGAGTGGCTTGTTGGAAATAACAACAAGAAATGATAAAAATAGAATTGAGAATATTCCAATCTTAATTTGTCCTTAAATTAAAATTGTGAATTAAATTCGAATTTATTCTCACCAACTACTTGAAAATAATTAATTAATTCATTATGGATTAATTAGTTGGAGAAATTCAAGTTAGAAGTCTTTCTGCAGTCATGCAACAATTATCCCTTAAATTAAGGAGAATTATCCCTTAATTAAGGAGATAAGATTGAGTTATATTTGATGTTGTAATTAGTTAGCTCAATTTACTGAGTTAAGTCCAATTAAATTAGTTCCAAATTGTTTGAGGAACTAATTGTGAGTTATCAGTCAGTTGATGCATGCATGCACTCAACAAGTGTACTCCAAATAACTGAAGATTCCCTCATCAAAAACTCATGCATGTCTATTCTAAGAAAGAGCTAGGTGAGCTAAATGTCAAGGATAGATTAATATCAGTTGCATGTGTTTTCATATAAAGGAAACTCATCCATGCATTCAAGGGAAGGTTCCTTGAGGATTTCGCAGTTCTGACAGTGTGTTAGAGCAGTGTGTGAGAGTAGTGTTACACTAGGTGAAGGAGATCATCCAAGAGGTAACTGCGTAAGGAAATAGGAGCTTGGAGGGTAGAGGAGAAGGCTTGTGAGAAGCTTTGATTTCCTGTGAGCATCCAGGAGGATTGTACTAAGAGTTGGCTAGCTATGAGAGCTAAGGCTTTGTATAATGTTGATGTATTTCCACCTTGTATGATAATACAGATAGTGGGGTTTATAGCTGAGGCTTTCCCCTGATTATTTTATGTGTTTCATGTGTATTGATTCTTCTTCTCATGGTTATATGTGTTCAGCTCTGATTCAGTTCGATCTTTAAGCTTCTGCAAGTTTGATAATAGAAGTAGATTATAGTATTTTTCTTTGGTATATTGCATTATCGAGTTAATATATAGTTAGATTTTCTAATGTTAGAGGTATATTTGTAGAGAATTTGCAGGAAATTCTACATGGTATCAGAGCCTAGTTTATCGAAGTTGTGAACAATATACGGAGAAGCGAATTCGAAATTTGAAGTTTGGGGTTGTAGGTGGAAATCGAATTCTTATCATACTTCAAGGTTAGCTAATGCCGTTCTATGGCTTGAGACTCGAGTATGCCATGGAAGGCAGCTCAAATTACATAGCATGAAAAGATCGCATGGAGTATGTATTAGAAGACAATGGCTTGAAGGATTTCATTGATGAAGAAATTCAAAAGCCAGCTTCAACTAATTCACAAGAGTTGGCTGAGTGGAAGAAGTGTGTGGCAAGGGCGAGACAGATTGTCCTTGAGGGAGTTCGAGACCATATTGTCTTGAGTCTCCATGGGAAGCATACTCCATATTCAATGTGGAAGACATTAAAGGACCTCTACCAGAACAATAGCGACCAAAGGAAATTGGCGCTCAAGGATAAGCTTCGAAGAATCAAGATGGAGAATGGCGATACTATTTCCACATATCTGAACAAGATCACCACTTGTAGACATGAGCTTGGAAGTGTGGGAATAACTACTATCGATGATGATATGGTGAGCTTCGCTCTCCTTGGTCTTCTAAAGAGCTGGAATATCTACCAGGACTATGTGAATGGAAGGGGGAAATTGTCAGATTAGGTACGACTGTGGTCAGATCTCATGTAGGAGGAGATCAGGAGGAGCACTCGAGATGGTTCTTCATCCAAGGATGATGATGAATAAAATATGGCCTTAGCGAGTAAGGCAAGGAAAGCGAAGAGGAAGGCATCCCATTCTGAATTGAATTCTTCTCATGGAGGGAAGAAGGTTGACAAGTCTAAAGTGAGATGCTTTAATTATCACGAGATGGGTCATTATGCGACTAATTGCCCATCGAAGAAGTCCAAGAAGGGATCCTCAGAGGGATCAGAAGGTGAGGCATTGGCCTCTCAGTTTGAAAATGGACTTCACCCTCATTGCATGCATGGTGTCATCGATGATGGGTTGTGGTTGGTATCTTTACAGTGGAGCCTCATTCCACATGACCAGCGATAAAAGTTTATTCAGTACCTTGGAGGAGAAAGACCTCAATATGCGCATAGAGATGGGTGATGATGAAAGGTATAGTGTTTCAGGAGTGGGCACGGTTGCTTTTCAGAGGGAGTATGGAGCTCATATCACCTTGACCGATGTGAAGTATGTGCTTGGACTGAAGAAGAACTTGGTATCGGTCACGATGTTGCAGGACAAAGGCTACGATGTTGTCTTTAGTAAGGGAAAGGTTTTCCTTAGACACATTAGCATGAGACATGTGAAACAGATCGGTTCACGAGTCAAGAACCTGTATGATCTTGAGGTTCAAGATGCGTGCAAAGCCTTGAAGAGCAAGGCAAATGTTAGAGACTTGGTGGTTGAGAGGGAGAGCAAATTACCTCTCAACATGCAGTCCCAAAAGATGTCTCAGATAATAGTGGAGGAGCCACAATTAGAGTCGGTAGAGGGATCACATGCAGCCATACCTCCAGGTGTAAGGTGGGGCAATGTACTAAGAGATGGCTAGCTATGACTATCACTTCACATGCAACCATACCTCCAGGTGATAGACCTTGCTACGAGAGCCCTGACGAGGAGTAGCATGACTGACTAGTTGGCTAGTTGTACTAAGAGCTGGCTAGCTGTGAGAGCTAAGGCTTTATATAATCTTGATGTATTTCAACCTCGTATGATAATACAGATAGTGGGGTTTTTAGCTGATGGTTTCCCCTAAGTATTTTATGTGTTTCATGTGTATTGATTCTTCTTCTCATGATTATATGTGTTCAGCTTTGAGTCAGCTCGATCTTTAAGCTTCTGCAAGTTTGATAGTAGAAGTAGATTATAGTATTTTGCTTTGGTATATTGCATTATCGAGTTAATCTACAGTCAGATTTTCTACAGATCTCAGAGGTGGATTTGTAGAGAATTTGCAAGAAATTCTACATAGCTAGGGAGGGGTGAACAAGGATGATTTCTAGCAGAAAGGAGCATCATGAGGAACAAAGAGCCACGAGAGGGAGATAACACCCCAGAGAGATACAGGGTTTTATATTAACAAGAAAAGAAAGGAAGTTAGGCAGCTAAGCAAATAACCATACAAAACATAAAGACCATGAGAAGAAGACACATAACATAACCAGGAAAAGAGAAGGGTGAGCCTACCTATTGAGCCAGGACATTTCCAGGCATCAACATTCACAATGAAAAGGAGTCTAATCGGGGACTCTGATCAAGAAATTCTTCTTATGTTGATCTAGGACATTTCCAAGCATTAACACTACCCAAAGGAAAGGATGTTTGTCTTACTATCAATTCCATGTTGAATATAAAAAGAATTAGAATTCTCGTCTTATTAAATAATACATCATGAAAATGTTTTAATTTTTTTTCCAATTGTTTTATATATAAAATTATATTGATTTTTTAAAGGTATATATTATTATTATCATTTTGTTCTAATAAATACCAACATAGATCCATCTAAACTCTAGAATTAAATTTCTCAAGTTTCACACTAAAAAAAAGAGGTTTGCACCTTGAAGAAAATTTGATCCCTCTCGAAGCTTATAGATTTGGAGTTAAGATGGATTCTAGGTTGGCTTAAAATTATTAATATTAATAATTATAATATTAATTTAATTATTTTTTATTTCTATTTTTTTGTAATTTGAACTTAGTCAAAATGCTTAAATATAACATAACTTACAACATCTCTTTTAATAGATAGTGGTTCTCTTAACACAATTATGTTATCCAATTTCATGTTAAATATACAAATAAATTAATCTTTTAAATATAAAAGTAAATATTTAATATAAAATTTAAAAACTTGTTAAATTTAAAATTATGTATCGAATTTTCATGTTAAATTACAAATAAATTATCTTTTAATATAAAATAAAATATTTTAAATAATAATTTAAAACTTGTTATATTTAAAATTTAAAAATGCTTTAAAAGAATTATTTTTTATATAAAATTACAAATATTTAATTATTAATATTATGAAATTAAATTTTAAGGAAAAAAATTAAATAAATAATTTTAAATTAAAACCTATTTAAATTTAAAAACTTTATTTTAATAACTTAACCAAAAATTATAAATTAAATTCCGAAACCAAAAGAATAAAACTTATAAAAAAATTAACCTTATTTAAAAATGCAATATTTCCATAACAACATAATTTTAAGAGTAACCTAAATATATTACAACCAACCACCAACCGAGAATGTTAATAATAATTACAAATATATGAAAGTAATAACTACAAATAAATATATGAAAGTCTATAAAAAAAATTAACCTTATTTAAAAATGCAATATTTCCATAACAACATAATTTTAAGAGTAACCTAATATATTACAACCAACCACCAACACAAGATGTTAATAATAATTAAAAATATATGAAAGTAATGATTACAAATAAATATATGAAAGTGTATAAAGAAAATAATGATTAATATTTATTAAAGTCTATATGGTTTATTTGATTTTAAAAAGTAATATTAATTACAATTATTTAATATTTTATTTTTATGTTTAAAATGAAGTGGGGGAAATATTTTCAAATCAGAATAGTTTTGTCAAGTTAAAAAGATAAAAAAGTTGATAGTGTGATAAATATTTTGAAAATTAGATTGAATGTAAATGTAAGGTGGACAAATATGAGAGAGTGTTTTTCTTCAACCTTATTCTTTCATCCCATGACATTTTGAGAATTCACTAACATAGAGTTTCACTATAAAGCTAATGAGAATTAGTTCTAATCTTGGCAATGTCCATTTTCTTCTTAGTTCTAGTCAAAAGAAAAATATAATTTAATACTAGTCAAGAGAAATAGATAATTTTGATTTTCAAGATTAAGATTAATCACCTCTTTATAATATTGTAGTTTCATTTTTCTTTCCAATAC
>APFE031071840.1:150380-184649 GCA_000404065.3 Pinus taeda
TTCCCCATTAAAATTCATTCTCAACAATATTAATGCGTATTGTTAATATTTTTAGTTTCGACGGTTTGTAATGATAGCTAAAAAGTCAATTTTTTTAATATAAAAGCTAAAAAAAAAGCATATTAATAGATAATGATTATCATTCTCAACCGCAGTATCTAATGAAACTAAAACACACAATATCATATGAAAACACAAAGTATCACACCAAAAAATCTTTAAAATATTTTCCGATTTGAATGGTATGTATGCCTTAAATAAAGGCAAAATTATAATATAGTTGATGAAACATCAATGTTATATGTACATATTTAAGTGTGGTTGAGATTCATTACGAATATGTTTTTGGATACTAATTAATTTTACTTGAGACAATAAATTTATTAAATTTTAAATAATTTTATACTATTAAAAGAATTTTTGAACTTATAAACAATTAGGTTAGATTGATAGTTTCAAGTTAAATTAAATTTTGATTTGTTATATATTTATTTACATAATCTTTACATATTATGTATGATGTAAGGAATATTTATTGAGAAAATTTTTAAGTTTTACATTTTTAATTAAACATATTAATATAGACTAGTGTTTTTAACTAATGGATTTCAATTAGGCACATGATTATATATATATAAATAAATGACTAGTAATATTGATTAATTGTGTGTGAATGCGTATTTTCAAAGAAAATCTTGTGAGAATGTCCAAAAGATACTTCCTCATATTTATAGATGGCATACCTAGTTAACCCATTAATATAGGCTAGTGTACCTTACCGAGGGGGTTTCAAACTAGACACTTGTTAGCATGGAACCAACTAAAATTACAACAATGTTCAAAACAACGAGTCAACTAACCCCTTTCGATTTTCTAATAGATACATTTTCTTTAATGGTTGATGGATCTAGAAGAGATTTTTTCATATACTTGCAAGCTATAGTAGTTTTAAATAGCATATATCTCTCTATAAGGAAAGTAGGGATAACTCCCAAGTTTATTCTAGACATGCACAAGTCCCTAGATAGCTCATGTTGGGGGCTTTCTAGACGTCTACGAGAGCCAATTATTTGCATAAACTAACTTTATGAAAGAACTTAGAGGAAACCCCAAAGGATTTAAGAGATTTGATCCATCTACATTCTTATACATTATAAGCGATGTTTTTAGCCTTGAACAATGGGTCTATAAGAAGTTTTGTCATGTACTCAACATCTATAGTAATTTTCTAGATTTTATCCCCCTATGAGGAAAGTAAAGATAACTCTTGAGATTATTTCAAACATGTTTGAGTCTCTATAATGTTCACAATAGAGTCTTTCTAGTTGTCTATAAGAGCCCATGTACTTGAACCAACTTTGTGCCTTTCATAGCTAATGTTAATGCCTTTGACCCTATGGTCCTAATTAATGATTGTTTCTCTCCATTTGCCTCAATGTATGTCTTGACCCTCTCCATGCTTAAATCTTCCCTACATTTGATTCTCGACTCATGTCTCTCCATTATCAAAGCCTCCATAGGTCTAGCCTCTCCTCCCATGGTGATGATGACTACTTCCCACAAACTAGATCAATTTCTAGGGTTCCTTCTCAAATAGAATTTCTTCACTTGTGGTCAGTGAAACTCTATGCATATGCAATTTTTGTGACACACTCAAAAACAAGGTGAAAAATGGAAACCCTAGTGGATCCTACACCCCAAGGCTCCTAATGGTTAAGAGGCCTTGGAGATAATTTATATTTTCATATATTTAATGGTCACATATGCATATTTAGTTTCCTTTCCAAGATTAATAGACCTACATCAATGGATATCACATGCTTGAAAATTGAAAAAGAAAGAAACCTTGATATACCACTATGATGAAGGTTTCCTCAGTGTGGAGTTTGATTTAGCCAAGGATAGAGATCAAATCCTCAACTTGGGTTTGTGGTGAGTCCTCGATTCTGGGGAAATTACAATCTATGCATGAAATCCTTAACTCCATCTATTGTTCGTGGACTGATTCTCTCTCCATGACTCTTTTTTGGGTCAAGCTCCCTAGTCCTCCTCTTCATTTTTTGAGTTATTATCTAATTCATGCCACTGGAAATTCTCTTGGTAAGTTCCATTTCAGTAGTGAGGATATGGAACATAGGTGCATCACTACATGTGAACATTTCTATGTAGACATGGACTCGAACAAAGGGTTTCATTCATATATCAACTTGGTAGCTAATATTAATCATGGACCCAAAAGTTAGATTATGAATAGTTTTTCTTTTGATGCAAGGCATGCCGTGAAATACAATGTATTGTTTGTTGGAATTTCTAAGTTTAACCCATTAGAAATTCTTCATGTTCCATCTGATTTATTTATTTCTACTTGTTCAATTACTTAAAAGGTGATTTACCATGTAAATACTGAAAATAAATACAAGTACAGTATCAACACATACATATCATCAATTGAAAGTAAACAAGCACACAAGTGACACCATTTTTTTGGGACTAATTTCCCCAGAAAAACCCAATGCGGTAAAATCGGTGCAGCTATTCAAAGGGTTTTATTATTATACAGTTTCATAATACAACCTAGGTGCCAAAAATGGCTCACCCAACAGAGAATACGCTCAGCAGTAGTACCTCTCAGTCTGAGACAGATATTCCAGCTAAAACATTGGATGAAAGATCCCACAACAACAATTCAGCTTTTGCTGCTCTCCGTCACTCTAATAGGGACTACGTCACCCTATCTGGCTCTCCAACTCTTAGTCTGTCCCACGAAATTCTCCCAACACTGCCTCTAGGCCCTGCGTCAGCCTCTCTCGCCCAACATTAGCCTCTCTGGGCCCTGCGTCAGCTTCTGGAGCCTTTGCATCAGCCCCTAGACCATCTGTGTCTCACATGCTAACCCTCTCTAGCTCTGTGTAGCTCTTGGCTGCCTCTGCGTGGCCTCTAGCTGGCTATGTGTTCCTCTCCCATCTCTGTGTTATTCTTCCTAGTACTAACTCTGCCTCTCTGCTATTTATTCACTGCCCCTTAGCTGCAACTCTAATCACTCACTCAATTTCCTCATAAAAACCCTACCCGAGAAAATCTAGTTCTTGATCTCTCTCGGTGTGTTCTCCAACTGACCCTCAAGCCTCCTCTTATACTTTTCTCATTGGTCCATCAACATCCGAGATTAAATCTCTAATCAATGGCTAAGATTATATTTGGCTTGATCCATGACTTTTGGACCATTCTAACCCAGTTTTATATTAATACCATTAATATTTTATTTTTCTTAAGTTTAGACTTAGGAACTCCATTAAAAAAATTAATTATTTTAATATCTCCCAAGCCGGTTATATTCTGCCCAAACCATTTCTGGGTCTTGGATATCTCATATTCTTTAGCCTCTCCACCAATTTTTGTGGCTAGATAACATCCCCCCAAATGAACATTGTTTCTTCCTACCCCAAGTCCCCCAAGAATGGTTGATAATGAAAATATTCATGGTGGAAAGGTGTAAAGGAAGAGCACCAATTGATGAGTAAAGATTCTCATTTGATCAACTAGGATTTTTATACTGCTTTGATTAGCAAGGAACCCCCTTTGGTCAACCACAATCCATATCCTAATAAGACAATGCTAACCTCTAATGCAATATCTACTAAGGAAGTTATCTTTTAGCAAGATTTCCTTCTTTATTCCCATTTCTTAGTAAGGACTGCCAAATATGATATGGTTAAGTATCATCTGGAAAAAACCTTCGCCCACATGAGTTGGGATCAAAAAATTTGGAAATACATGAATTCTCATGTTAGAGTCTAGGTCAAGGAAACTTTAAACACTCAGGGATATAGTAACACCAATATATGACTAAAAGGAGGAATGGACACACTGCAATGAGAATATCTTGTAGTAGAAGATTTTACAGAAACTCTCCCCAAAAATTGTCCATTCTTTGTTTATAGCTTAGGTTACTAATAAAGAAAGTCATTAAAAACTTTTAACACATGCTTTTCATTGGTGTGCCACAAATTGAAACAACACACCAATGCACTTAGTTACATGAGGTATTGATGCCTCATTACACATGTGCTAATTAAAAAATACTAAAATATCATTCTTAATATATATTTATACAAAAATATTACGGTGTTTTAACAAAAAAATCCGAGTGCTTGGGGTGCATAATAAGAATGCATCAAAGATGGTAGATATTTTCTTATTATTCAATAATAATAAAAAAAAAACAATCTAAACATTATCAATGTGCCACCACATGAATTCCCTAGTGTATTCCAAGTAATTGACACACCAGGGCATTTAAACATAGAAGCATCTGTAACATATACTATTTATAAAATTTATGAAAATATAGCTTTAAATATATATTTTTACATAAGTTTACCGAGGCACTTCATATGAATGCCTTGACGTTTTCCCTATAATGAATTACCTAGAGCATCTTTGCATAAAAGCATTGATATCAAATATTATATAAAAATGAAACATAGTTTTTAAAATAATATTTATCCGAGGCGTTTCCTTCCCAATGCTCCAGTGAATATCTTTTAAACGTAAGCATTGGTGTCGCATGAATTGGACACACCGATATCAGTGAAATATTATTTTAATATAATATATCTATTAAAAAAATATTATAATGCTTAAGGAAAAAAAAACATCATACCACATAACAAGAAAAACATCAACATAGAAAATTTTTTATTATTTAATAAAAATAATTAAAATTTTAAATAATATAATCTTTATCAAGGCACCACTAAAAAAACGCCTTAGTTCATTCCAAATAAATAAATCCCGAGAGCATCTGGATGTAGAAGCACCAAAATCATATATTATTAAAATAAGAGAAAATATGGTTTTCAATATACATTTTAACTTGATGTTTTACTTGTGAGGACATACTTTTGTGAGTTCTTTTAGCGAAGGTGGAAAGTTCACAGTTAATGTAGGTGAGAAGGGGGAGGATCAATTAATTTTCAGGATCAAGGTTGGGAGGTGAACTCAAACATTCCACTCGAAGTGTCGCAGGCTTTTGTAGCTGACCTACATTTTGTGAATAGTTGCATTGTTGCGCAAGAGGCCAGAGGACTGAAGGAGGAAAGGAGTTTTGGGTATCAGGAAGGACACGTAGGGTTTCAAGATTTCAGGGTTACCGATTATGCTACAGGATTTGAGGGAGAGAATTTGTCGAGCAATTTCTCAAGAGGGCATGGGGAAGAAATTTCTTGCTCACAAATAAATCACTGCCATCCCCATGGAAGAATTTCAATAGCTTTGGGTGCAGTAGGTAGTTTGGGACAAACCCTAGCCAATGGGGCACCTTCAAGTAGCTTTGGTCCTTAATTCTAGCCTCCGGTAATCTATTGAGAGGGGACAGAACCCCAAGAGGTTGTAGACGAGGAATGGAGAAGTGCAAGCAGGGAGGAACCAATAAATGGGAAAAAGGTAGGCAGAAAGATAAAATGTACAAAGGTCATAGTTGAGGTAGAAGACCTAGTACTTGAAGTTGTGGTTAAGATAGATGAAGTAATGGATACGATTGAGAAGGTGTTGGTTGGGCGTGTCTACGACCATAAATAATTGGTGGCTCACCTGACTAAGTGGGTTGTGGAATGTTTTGGATCGAGAATTCAAAGAACACCTACTATCTAAAATTTGCATAGATGTTGGATTTCATTTCAATTCTATTCTGAGGAAGAGGCTAGTTGGGTTCTTTCAAAAATATAGTGTATTGAATATGCACCATTTTTACTTAAAATATGGGTTCCCCTCTTTGATCCTAATTGCGAATAGTTGGGATTCAAACTGGTATGGGCATGATTACCAGGGTTACCCATGCAATTATGGACTAAAGACACTTTCATAATGGTAGGAGGAAAATTGGGGGAGATCCTATATTATGACCGTTCTTTTGAAGATCCTGGTAAAATGACCTATGCTCATGTTCTAGTTAGCCTAGATACTCATGAAGGATTGGTGGCTAGCATTAATATACATTATCGAGGTTTCATTCAGCAATGAATCCCTGATTATGAAGAATTGTCATTTTTATGTCATAGGTGTCATGACGTGGGTCATATCCTGAAGGAATGTCATCTTACGGATGTGGGTAAACAACTCTAGAAGGAGACAAGGTGGAAGAAACCTAATTTGAGGACCAAGGTTGGATCAAAGAATCCAAGCTTGGCTCAAGGTTGTGAATAGGACATTTGATACCTTTGCCTTGGAATGCAACAAGGAGGTGAATAATGATGCAACTCCAATTGAGAATTTATGGGCATCGAATCTCTCAGGTGCTCCTTGTCCCTTCTCTCCTTGTTCATCTTCTATTTGAGATAAAACTTTATATTCATGTGGTTAGAGCCTGCCAATAAATGTTTGTAATTTGATCCTTTTCCCCTTAGTGTGTTGCATAGTCATTGGATCTGTTAGTTGCCAAGCTCCCGCTCCCTCCATCCCTGTGGGGGAGGAGTTATCTTTGCCTTCCCTAGAAATTTCCTCCCGGTATAATTTAACATCAAAATCTAAGCCTACCCTGGTTGGACCTATGGAATCCCGGGGAGGGCTTGGCCCCACATCCCCATCGAAACAAATCAAATCAATGAGATATAGGAAATCCCATATCGTAAAAGCAAAGGCACAAGCGAGTCATGATATGACAACTAGTAAACCATGATATTTGAAAGTGTTCTTAGAGTGATGAATACCATTGTTACTAGTCCCCCATGAAATTCATGTCCTTCAATTATAGAGGGTTGGCTAGCCCCTCCAAATGCCTGGCCATTAAACACCTGGTAAATGTGATCCTTTTATATTTGATTTTACTCAAGAAACTTTGGGTAACAATTATGATATTATCAAATTGTTGGAATCGCTCCTTCCTGGGTGGTCATTCCTTGGGTTGGATGCAAAATGTTGATCTGAAGGGGTGGAAATCGGTTCCAATCTGTGGTCTGTTAAGTTGGTAAATTCATGGGGAAGTGAAGGGGTTATTGGAGCAGATATTTTCGATTCCTAGTTGGGGATGGACATATGCATCATCAATTTTTAAAGTTATTGCTCTGGAATACAACCATTCTCAAAGAAACTGGCAAAGTCTGAATTCTTAAAGAAGGAAAATATGATTATGGGGGGCGGGGGTTCTAAAATATTCACTGCATAATTATGAAATATGGGGTGATCATGCTCATCTAGACCGACTCTCTGGTTTCTTTATGCAATTGATCAAAATTCATGAGCTTATCGAAATTGACATGGCAGACCTAAAACCTACTTGGAAGAATAGGAGGGTGGGGGAAGCAATGGTCACTCGTCATATTGATAGATTCCTGCTTAAATCGATATTAGTGGAAAAAATCCCTCTTTTTATACAATGGGTAGGGTTTGGGGGGTATAGTATCACCACCCTATCTTTCTTGAAATTAAAGGAAGGGTTAATGAACTAAAAACCCTTTCTAAGTTTAATTTGAGTTGGCTGAAACATGAGGAGTTATGAGTTCTACTCTGGGACATGTGGCAGCACTGTGAACTAGAGGAGGGATGTTTAGTATCCTCAAAATTCTCTGAAAACTTAAAATACTTGAAAATATCAAACATGATATGGGCAAGGGTGAAATATCAAAAGGAAGCAAAGATTCTCCAAAGAATTCATCTAGAATTGGAGATGTTGGAAGGGGGGGTATCAATCGGATGAAGAAAAAGCCTAGGTCATCAAATTAGAAGCTGAAAGGAACAAGATTTTAAAGGAGCAGGAAGAGTCTTGGAGATTAAAAAGTAGATAATTATGGTTAAGAGTAGAGGATGAAAGCTCAAATTTTTTTAAGCAATTTGCCAAACGAAGAAAGGCTTTTAACACCATCTAGTCTTTGAAAATCCACGAGGGAAGAGTGGTCTCAAATTTTAGGGACCTTGATTCTTTAGGGATTGAATACTTCCATATGTTGTTCAAAGAAATTAGACAAGCATCCCTACTTGAGGTATAAATGTGGTGCACCACTTCACTAGATTTGTGGATGAGGAAGAAAATAGGTCTCTAAGGGAGCCAATCACTAAAGAAGAACTGGGGAAAATCTTGCATGGATTCTAAAAGGACAAAAGCCCTAACCCAGATGCTTTCCCAATGGAATTCTCTGAATTCTTTGATTTTCTAGGTGGAGACCTGCTAAAAGTAGTTAAGGAAAACAGAAGGGAGGGTAAAATGTGCAATGCCTCAATGCCACCTTCATAGCCCTCATCCCAAAAGTGGACTACCCAAACTCGTTTGAAAACTCCAAGTTGATCTCCTTATGCAACAGTTTTTATAATATCATCGCAAAAGTCATTGCAAATAGGTTGAAGCCAATCCTATCCTAGATTATTTCAAAGGAACAACTTTCTTCCAGGATAGACAAATCCATGAACTTGTTATTGGGATTGCGTAGGAAAGTTTCCATACCCTGAAAATAAGGAAAAAATAAGGTATGATTCTCAAAATTGATCTATCAAAAACATACGATAGAATAAGTTGGCTCTATATTCAAATTCTCCTTACCTATCTAAGATTTGAATTAAATTTTATAAATTGGATTATGTGTTGCATTTCATCTATTTCTTTTGTTGTGTTAATAAATGGATCCGCCTCATAATTTTTTCACGCAAAAAGGGGACTTCAACAAGGCTGCCCTTTCCCCCTTATTATTTCTCTTAATGGCCGAAGGTTTGATCATAATTATAGGGGATGTTAAGTACAGGGTGAATATAAAGGAGCATCAGTGGAAAAAGGCTTGGTCATACCATACCTATTATTTGTTGATGACGTGATTCTCTTACAGGGTGGATCCATAAGCGACCCAAAGGTGATTACGGATATGATCATTCTATTTTATAAGGCCACTGGAATGGACATAAACAATAATAAATCAACTTCATCTACAACAATATGTTCCCGATTTGAGATAAAATTTACACAAGGCCTTTTCCAATGTAGACTCTTGGACAATAAGGAAGGTATCAAATACCTAGACTTCTACCTTAAGTAAAACAGGTACAAGAAAGCAGATTGGCAATGGTTGACATAAAAAAAAAAAAAAGACTCAAGCGTTGGAGCTTATGGTGGCTATTGAGAGCAGGTCAATTAGTATTAATTAAATCAATATTGGAAACCATACTGGTTTTTTGGATTCCATTATCAAGGATTCCCCAAGGAATTATAAACAAGATCTAGAAGTTCTATAGGGATTTTTTATGGTGAGGATCAAAGAATGGACATTCCTTCATTTGGGTCAAGTAGGAATTGATAACTATTTCAAAAAAGTGGGGAGGTTTTGGGATTAAAAAAACTTCTTTCTCTAAAGCATTAGCAACAAAGTTTGGATGGAGATTAATCTCTACCTTGAGTTTATGGACCAAGGTTATATATAAAAGGTATATTTTTCCTAGATATTTGGAGGAATGGATTAGAGACCCAAATAGAAGCTAATAGAATATTTCTACAGATGGAAAGAAGTTTTGGAATCCTTTCTTGTGATTGATGAAGGATTAGCTTAGAAGGTAGGAAAACAGGTCAGAGTGAGGATTAGTCAGGATCCTTGTATTGGTTGTAGGAATGGGTATTAATTGCCCATCAAGTTGATCAAATTCCTCATTAGTAGTGGAAAACGATTCTTAAATAGGTGACAGATATGAAAGCCATGACCATTTGGACTCAGGGTTGGGCTAGTCTGAAAGCTTTGAACATTCTGGGTGAATGGCACCGACATTGGATAAACTATATAAAGGCCTTAAAAATATCTCATATGAGAATCACAAACTATCCAGACGAGCTTCAATGGCTCCATTCGAACTCCGATGATCACAGACCCAAGGAGGGATATTTATTTATTATTGCAAACAAAGATCCCAAGGAGTTACCTTGGTGGTGGAAACCATTATGGAAATTAAAATTTCTAGCAAAAGCCAATATCTTTTTCTGGTGCCTCTTAAAAAACAAGACTTCATAAGGAGAAAATAAAAAGAAAAGGAAATTGTTTGGGCCTAGTTGGTGCCTACTATGTAGAGAAGCAGAAGAATCTATATACCACCTTTTTATCTTATGTCCAATGGATATACAAATATGGAACGGGGTATGTAGAAAGTTATCTTTACAATGGTGCTAGTAAGGGGATTTGATCAAGGAGGCTTCGCAACACTGGTGGAACAAAATTTCCTTAGCAAAACTCAGAAATCTTCCTCTTCTAATATGTTGAGGCACTTGGTTGGGCAGGAACCAAAAACGTTTTTTGGAAGCTCACACACAATAAGACTTAATTATTGCACAAGTTCTCGCTATCTATGATCTTATTCCAAATGAGCCTATTATCACAAATTCTAGTCCTGTTACAGAGAGTGAATAGATCACAGCAACCCATGGTCTTATTTTGGTAGCTCTTCACATGATGGAAGATGTGGGGGGTGGGATCCTACATTTAAATGATTAGCACTGCTTTCATCTTAAAGAAGGTTTAGGTAAAGGGACAAACAATTATGCTGAGCCGATGAGCTTAAAACTGCTTTTACTTTTTTCCATTGAGAAAGATTTTCGACATCTTCAGTTATTTGGTGACTCTCCTATAGTGGTCAATTGGTTTAATGAAGTATCTCATTTTCACATGCACACAGTATGTCCTATTCTGTCAAAAGATCTGTTGATTAAAATGAATTTTGAAGTAATCACTTGCCATCACATTTACAAGGAAAGGAATATGGGTGTCGATGGGTTATCCAAAGAAGACGTCTTGCATTATTGGGGTTCATCGCAGATATCGGACTAGAAGGATGGCCAACAATATGAGTACTACCATCAACCATTCATAGAGAAACATCTAAGACCAACAGAACGAGGCCCAATGTAACTTACATTTGCTTTCCAGGATTTGGATTAGTAGTGTTTTTGTTTTTAGTTATGAAGGTAACACAAACAGTTTGGATGCAACGATGGTTTTCATAGATTAGGATAGCTATGAAAATGTAATGTTATGTTTTGACATTATCTTTTGGGCCAAAAGGCAACAAATGGGAAGATTTTCATTTTTGAGACACTTTAACATGTAATTTCCATTTTTATATTGATGGAAATTATGATTTTTCCTTCTCGGAAAAAGTATACATTTTTGCACAACTCACTGGGGGAACTTCCTCTACAATGCCCCAGTGTGTAAAATTTAAACCTAGGCATGGGTGTGTAGATCTATCGAGCACATCAAAATAGGGGAAAATAAAAATAAAAAATTTACTCAACTAAATTCCTTTATCAAAACCATTTATTTTCTTCTTTCAATCGTTCTGACAAGGATCGGTATTGACTCTAGTTAGATGACTACTCCATTTACGTTGCTCTATAGTATTACCACCTTGTCACATAGTTTTTTTTTGGATGATTTAAAAAATGATGTACATTACTATTTTTCATTTACATGGAAATCATACCTCCTTATGCAATAAGAGACTAGGTAAATTATTTACTAACCCTTATTTGAACTTTCACCGGTTTAAAATTTAATAAAATTTACCTTAAATTTTTCCGTTTTTTAAAACAAATTTCACATTATACTTGTATTTTTTAGCTTGCACTCAAACAATTACTAATGTTCCCTATTATACACCAGAAACATTAGCATAATGCATCCTATTTAAAATGGGAAGCGCCACCATGCAATGTGTCTCTTGTATCCCTTGGGTTGTGTGCACCAAATGCAACACACTAATTAATGTTTTTACATTATAATTTTTCAAGATGACATATATTAAAGGTGCATCAACCGGCAAATTATTATGCATTTTAATGCAAATAAAAGGACGCAATTAAAAAATTATTAAATTTAAAAATGTCACTCTCATGTAATAAATTGATTTAAGTGCACCAAAGTTCTCTTTATCATGGTGGACCATGACAATGTCAATGCAACATAGTTCGTGGAGCCTTGTAGCACTGTGAATGCGGAAATTCACACACCTTGTTGGTGCATTACATTTGTACAGGTCCATTGGCGCTATTCATATAATGGAGCATTGATTCCAAGGCTTTCAAACACTAATAGCAAATTAGAAAGTAAGTGAAAAAAATTAAAAACATTTACATTTAAACAATAACACACCAACGTTGTGGTTGTATATTACTTCACCAATGTGTATATTAGGCTGGAACATTGTAAAGATGATAGTGCACCACAACTATATTGGTGTGCTAGCTTATAGGCCTTGTGAGTGTGTTATATGAATATAGGAAAACCTGCATTCCTCAGTGAATGAAGCACTAGCTATAATGCCATATAATGCCATGTAATATTATTGGAAAATTAAAAATTAAATGACCAAACTCAAATTTAAAAATTTAAACATTATCATAGCAATGTTATATTTGGAAATTAGCACGTTGAGGCATGTATTAGGATGAATAATCATGAGGATGCCAATGCACCACAGCTCGAGGAGCACTGTAACTCTTTTGGTGCATGATTTTACATAGAGAATTATTAGATGTGCTTTATGTAGCATATAAGGCACCATGCTTGAGGCACAAATGATATTTTTTGTTCACTATCGACGGTGCATATCTTTAGACACACCATCTACTTAACTACATAATTTTTGCCCAAAAAAATTAGTTTTTTATAAATAGAACATGGTTATATAGATATTTTTTTTTGTATAATTTTAATTTATTGTGTGTGTTTTTGTGTGTTTGCACTTAAAAATAATGGTATAGGAATCAAATATGACAATGACGAGTAGAGGACCAGAAGAAACACTAATGGGAAACATGTACACCTTTATATGTGAGTGGGAAGCTCAAGAGAGTGAGAGTGAGAGGATCACTCATCCTATTATATAAGGCACATCTCTTTTTGAGGTATATTGGGTTCCTCAACTGTTATCAAGGGGATACATCCTTCAGGGGGAACTTCCCATTTTTACAACAGTTGATCCATTTGCGAGATCATGGGAGGAAGGCATTCAAGGTCGGTCTTGATTTGTGGTATTATCCCATTAAGGAAGACAAGAATTTTATAACCTGGTCTTCTAGGATAGGGAGGGGGATGTACCCACTTCCACAATCTACTGATTAGTACTACCAAAGAGAACCAACTAGTATACATGTAGGTATGTTAGCTTGCAAATTCTTTGCACAACAAAATTTTAGGTTGCTAATGGCCAGTTGTGGATATATTTCTTTTGCACAAAGGGCATTACGTGCTTGTCCCTTATTTTCAATGAACTGGCACACTTCACATCCAATAGGAATCACTTTAGTTACACCTTTATGTATTATACATATAGTTTAGTTCATAAGCCCCAACTGATTAGGTGGTTGGAGATATTTTGTGGTAGTTTTGTTTTGCTCTAGATGGTTGCCACTTTATTTTTGACTAGAGGTTATTCTCCACCTTTGCATCAAAGCTATTCACTTTATTTTTTGAGATATTTTGTGCCACATGAAATACAATACCCCACTTCCCTCCTAGGCCTATGAATTATGTGTGTATACACATGTGGGAGTATTTGTTTCCCAAAAGGGGCTAGGTGGAATGTACATGTCCCCCAATTAGTAGAAAGATCTATGATCTTATACAATATCCATATACAAGAATGCATAAAAGAGGATTTCTGAAAATCCTATATACTCTAGCCAAGCTGCCAAATGATCAAAATAATATTATTGTTATGTTTTAATAAATACAATTGCATATATTGTTTTGCTTATTTAATGCACAAGTAATTTTTTGGAACATATTGTTTCACTTATCTTATTATTATTTTCCATTGGTTTGTAGATATAGAAACCTATGTTGGGGATGATCTCCCCAAGATGAGGAGGAGATGGAGGAGGTATTACGTGTAAGTGTTGGAGGGATATTATAGGATCGAGAACTATTTGTTGTATTCCTTGCTCTTCTATTTAATGTATTCCTCTTGAGCACTCCTTACTCTCCTCTAGCTTCTGATCTCTTGCTCATTTCTTGAGAACCTCTCTTGTTCTCCTCTCTTAGCTAGAACACTTCTCTACTTTTGTAGCCTCCCTGATGCAAGGGTTCACTGGCCATTTACTTTAATATAACTATCAGTTCTTTGATATAACCTCCATTTTTGTAGCTCACATATTTTCTTTATGCTACCTCTATATTTGTTATCTTACTTTCCAAATTCCAAAATAAAATCCGAGAACAGATACCTGTCAATTCCTTTTCTTTATAGATCTCTGTGTCGTTTTCTTCCTCAAATTTTAACTTATTTTTATCTCCTTCAATATGTTCCCAATTCTAAAATCTATTCTGAATCTTTCATCCTCCATGAGTAGTCCACCTTTGCTCCTTTAATTGTTCTTTATCTTTAATCTTTTGTGTCCTTATGTTTTGTTCGTCCCCTTGATTTCCCTACAAATATATTGGCTATGTTTATCTTTCCTCACTTCTACACCTCTTCTAGATATTCTCTATTCCAATATCGTTGATACTCTCTGATACTAGTTTGACGTAGTTAACCCATAACTTGGCGCTGCCAAAAAAAAATTAAGATAAAAATGTCTTGATCCCTCCTTTTTTTTATGTAGTCATCTATGGCGCAACAAATTCCCTCTCTTTGTAAATAAAACTCAAAACCCATGTGTTCCAAAAAAATAAAAATTCAGGTCACCCTCTTTCGTAGCTCTGACAATAGCACTAGGGTTCTTGTTTAACGAATAAAATCAGAACCCTTTTTTTTTATTGATCCAGGTGGATATTGGTGGCCACCTGCCTATTCCACTAGGACTCCCACCACTATTTCTTACAATTTTTAAATTTCCTTAATTGTAGCATAGTTTACTATTTTTGGCATTTTTTTGGGTCTTGAACTTCCGAAGTCATTTTGAGGCCCTAAACAACGATTTTTTGGAAAACGGGCAAACATGAGTCTTTGTATGCCAAAGTTACGAGCCCGAGAAGTTGATGTACCAATTTACCCAAACTGGGCCCATAGTTTTGGCGCTCCATCGCCTAGGGTTAGGTTTTTAGATGTTTAGGTTTTCCATTGTTTCTCAATAATAAATAGGCCTTCGAGCTTCATTATAATATATTTTAGAGGCATATAGCCGCCACATCTCTTCTCAAGATAAGATACCATCACTCAAGCTAGTTTATATCCATTATGTTTGTAATCATATTTCAGTTCTTCGATATTAATGAAATGAAATGTTATTTCTATTGCATCTATGTATTTGTGGTTATATCTGTATTTTTTTGTGTTCCTGTTTAAGTTCGTATTAGTGGTATCAGAGCGGTATTCTCTTTATCTATTTTTCTTTGCATGTCCCCAACAAGGTTAGGGTATAAGGATTTAGGGATCGAACTAGTTGAACTTGTGCAACACCAAGCTCGCAAACCCAGATGGCCTCCCATGGCGGAAGAAAAGAAAGATGAGGGAGCATGAGACCATTTCAAAATATTGCTCAAAGAAGCCCTCCAGCATAGAGTAATGCAATGATGGACAACTTTTCCTATATTCTTCAACGACTACCCACATGTGACACATCTTCTTCCGGAAGCCACTCTCGGAGCGCCACTCCCTTTAAGGTACAACTTAACTTTGAAATCCCCATATTTGAAGGTTAGATAGATGCGGATGCTGATGCCATAGATAAATGGTTATATATGCTAGAAGGATATTTCTCAGTTCACAACTTTTCCAATCGGGAAAATACTACTTTTTCACTCTTCAAAGTCGCCCCCCACATCAAGGACTGGTGGGAAACCTACTATGAGAAGAGGGACGAGAGTGAACCCTTACTATTCTCAGTTGCACCCACTTGGAATTATTTTTGAGACACCATCAAGGATCAATATTACCCTGTCAGGAGCTATGAATATAAATACATAAAGTGGACCACGCTATGGCAGGGAAGGGACCAAGATGTCCCAAAGTTCACAAATATTTTTCATACCCTTCACACGAAATTAGGTATCAATGATTCTGAGTGGAATTTGGTACTCAAGTTTCACGACTGTCTGCACAAGTACATCTAGGACGATATGGAATTCATAGACATCTCCTCACTCGACACTTCCTATCGATACACTTTCAAGATCAAACAAAAATTTAAATAGAAGAAGCAAGACTTTGGATTAGTGAATCTGAAGCAAGGGAAAGGTGCCCCCAAGCCATAGAACAAAGGAAAAATCCAAGCTGGGGTGACCCAAGACAACCCGTTGAAGCAGCAAGTAAATAAAAACACCACAAAGACAAAGAAGGACATGGGGAAATGGTGTGAGTTCCATAAGATCCCCACTCACAACACAAGTGAGTGTCAGGCCAAGAAACCACTGGTGGCCGAGCTAAAGGCTTATGAATCAGATGCATATTTCGACTCTAAGTAAGAACCTGATAAGGGGAATTATAAAGTGAAAAAGATTATTGACACAAAGCCCAGTGGCACCGTTGCCATCACCAAGATCCAAAAGAATGAGCCCAAATATTCAGAGGAGTGGGAGCGCCTCTTCCACTCCCAAATGTGGGTGAAGGATTCTCTTCTATAGTTCATTGTCGATAGTGGAAGCCAAAAGGACCTACCAACCACAGCATGCCTGCAGGCATACACCATCGTGTGGCTACACCAAGGGCAAGATCTCCATGTCAGCCAATAGTGCCACCTTCCCTACAACAGCAAGGCCTTCACAATGAGGTAGAGTCTAATGTTTCTTGTCTTGAATTTTTTTTTATTATTAGGAAAACTGTACTTATGGAAGCGACATGTTGTGTATGAGCCTAGGCCCTATAATGTTATTATTACTTTGGGAAATAAGTTGTACATATTACTGGAGGTAGCACTACCTACAACCATCTCTGTGATCATTGTGAAGTAATGTAGTAATATCACTTCCCAAACTAGGAAATTTTTTTTCCTTATGATTTTCCCTCACAAAAAGAAGAATATTATGGCCATGACCTCCAAATAGGACTCCTTCGCACGGAAGTAGCAAATGGAGAAGGTCATGGAGAAGTATAGGGGCCTCTTCACCTCAACCACAGGGGAACCTCTACACTGTCATGTCAAACACTCCAGTTATTTAACCCCAGGTGCATCACTACCCAATGGACCAAACTATCGACGCTCTATTTTGGAGAACGATGAAATCAAGAGGAATATTCAGGAATTGTTGTAGAAATGGCACATCAGGCCAAGTTCATCACCCTGTGGGAGCTCGATTGTGTTGGTATAGAAGAAGGATGGGACTTGGAGAGTATAAATTGACTATCGATTATTTAACATGATCACTATCTGGAATAGGTATCCAATCCCATGGATTGATGACCTCATAGACCAGCTCAAGGGTGCAAAATATTTCAGCGAACTTGACTTGAAGTCTGGATATCACCAGGTACCACTCGAACCCTCCGATGTGTGGAAGACTGCTTTCAAATCCAAGGAGGCACTTTTTGAATGGTTGGTCATGCCTTTCAGGTTGATGAATGCCCTCACAACCTTTAGGAGGCTGATGGAAAACATCTTGTGAACCTTCACCAAATCATTCATGGTGGTGTATTTGAATGACATCTTGATCTTCAGCCAGAGTTGGGAAGAGCACCTCCACCATATTTGACAGGTCCTCCAAACTCTACGAGAACACAAGTTGTGTGCCAATTTGGAGAAATTCACTTTTTGTATGACCTAGGTTCAATATCCAGGGTACACCATTGATGAGTGGGGTGTACATGTGGACCTAGCCAAGATACAGTTTAATCTATTTGCCAACCCCAACCACTCTAACGTAAATTCGTAGCTTTTTGAGTCTTGCCAATTTCTACCACAGATTCGTGTTGGGGTTCTCTCATATCACTTGGCCTTTGAGTCAAGTCACCAAGGGAGGAGAGAAAGAAAAATTATTTTGGTTTGAATCCCAACAAAAGGTGTTTTTCAAGTTGAAGCATTTCCTCTGCTCTACACTAGTGCTCACATTATCAGACCTACAACAATCATTTGAGATTGGGACAGATGCCTCTAGCTATGCTATCAGTGTAGTTCTTACTCAACATGAGCATCTAGTGGCATATCACAGTAAGACACTTTTAGACGTAGTCTAAAAGTATCCCACCTATGACAAAGAGATGTATTCCATGGTGTAGGCCTATTGATAATGGAAACATTACATTTTGGGGAAGGAAACAATCATCCACACAAACCACCGACCCTTGCGATTCATTTAGACACAAGGGAAGTTTAAGAATGATCGTTGCCAGAAATGGTCCACATACCTGCAACAATTCCATTTGAACATTAAGAATAATAAGGGAAGAACCAATAATGTTGTAGACTGCCTCAACTGTCCACCAGCCATGGCCCTGACCATTGTGCTTAACTCTTGTGGGAACGAGACTTCGGGGTGGCTACATCTATACAAGAGTGATCGAGGATTCAACAACACATACTAGATGCTCCTGGAAGGAAAGCAAGTTCCAAATTTTCACCTCTAGGATGCACTACTATGTCACCTAGGAGACATTTGTGTTCCTTCAAGTGAGCATGCCAAGATAATTTGGGAGGTGCACTATAGTTGGGTTGTTGGACACTTCGGCATAGAGAAAATAATGATAGTGTTGTAGAAGTATTTTTATTAGTCAAACCTTCAATGGGATGTTGGGAAGTACATCAGATCTTTCATTGCCTGCGCAATTTCCAAACTAACCATCAAGACGCGAGGCCTATATACTCCTGTACCTACTCCTAGTTGACCTTGGGAATCCATCTCCATGGATTAAATGTCGAGCTTCCCTTCTACTAAGCATGGAAATGATTACATTTTCGTGGTTGCCGATAGATTCTCCAAGATGGCCATTATGGCGGCCTGCAAGAAGAGTATCACAATAGAATCCATTGCTAAGATCTTCTTTGAACGAGAATGGGTACACTTTGGGATCCCATAGTCCACTATCTCAGATCAAGACAACAGGTTCCTAAGTACATTTTGGTCAAGTCTATGGTTGATGCTGGATACCAAGCTCACTAAGTCCATGACTTTCCACCCCTAAAGTGATGGCCAAACAGAGGTCGTCAAGAGGATGATCGTACACATTATGCACATGTACAACTCAAAGCATCCACCCAGATTGGACAAAAGCCTCCACTATGTCCAACACAACTACAACAAAGCTCTTCGTAGCTCAATTTCCCATAGCAACTTTCAAGTGGGGTTGGGATTCCAGCCATTATGTCCCATTTATGTGGCCATACCATTTGTAGCTGCTTACGTAGGTTTGACCCATGTCTAGTCGGAAGCTAATAGGGCTAGCATCTTGATTGAGCCCATCAAGCACATCTGCCAATAGGTCCATGACATATTGGAAAAATCCAATCCTAAGTACAATCACCGAAATGATCAGCATTGGGTGCCACACAAGTTCCAGGTGGGCAATAAAGTTTGGCTACATTTGCAAAAGAAGCGCCTCATTGGGCCCCACCATAAGCTTTGGCTACTTCGATATGGGTCGTACACCATCACCAAGGCTGTAAGGGACAATTCATTCAAGCTCAGCATTCCACCATTCCTTGGCCTCCACTTAGTGTTCAATGTGGACCACCTTCAACCATACTTTCCACCATTACTGGACACATTCGACATTGTTGAACAACTCACACCAACAGAGTTAAAACCTAACTGCATGGAACATGCCACAATTGATCAGATCATGAACACATAGATCAAGAATTCTCACCAACAGAAGATCCAACTGTATTAGGTTGTCAAATCTGGCCAACTCCTGCACTAAGGCAGGTGGCTCACCAGGGACCAAGTTCAGCAGAAGTTTCCCCATCTCATGGAGATACTCAACACAATAGGAACCATTGCTTCCTAAAGGAGGAGGATTGATTCAGGTGGATATTGGCGGTCACCCACCTATTCCACTTGAACTCCCACCACAACTTTTTCATTTTTTCAGTTTCCTTTATTTTAGCACCATTTACTATTTTTGGCAGTTTTTCGAGCCCTAAACTTCTGGAGTTGTATTGAGGTCCTAAAAAATGTTTTTAATAAAATGAGAAAACATGCAACTTCGATTGATGTTTTCAGCCAAAAATTGTAGTCCTCATATATATATTTCTAACGTGGAATTGTGCACGTCAAACAAAGATCGTATGCCAAAGTTACGATCCCGAGAAGTTGATGTACCAATTTACCCATATGGGGGCCATAGTTTTTGTGCTTCATCTCCTAGGGTTAGGTTTTTGGACATTTAGGGTTTTCCATTGTTTCTCAATATTAAAGAGGCCTTCAAGGCTCATTGCAACATAGGTCAGATGCATGTAGTCTCTACGTCTCTTCTCAAAGATAAGCTATCATTGCCTAAGATAGTTTATTTCCATTATATTTGTAAGCATATTTTAGTTCTTTGATATTAATGAAATGAAGTGTTATCTCTACTGCATCTTTGTATTTGTGGTTATATCTATATTTTGTTCTATTCTTGTTTAAGTTTAGACTAGTTGTGTCATAGTAGTTTGCTCTTTCTCTATTTTTCTTTAAGTCCCCAACGAGGCCAGGGTATAAGAAATTAGAGCTCGAGCTGGTTGCACCCTCGTAAGACAAGCCTCACAAACCCCGACAACCTTCCATGGCAGAAGAAAACAAAGAAGAGGGAGCAGGAGATACTTTAAAAATATTGCTTGAAGAATCCCTTGAGCAACAGAGGAATGCGATGATGGACAAATTTTCTGAGATCCTATAATGGCTACCCATAGATGAAGTATCTTCTTCCATCAGCCACTCTAGGAGCGCCACTCCCTTTAAGGTACAAGTTAACTTTGACATCCCCATAATTGAAGGTCATATAAATGCAAATGCCATAAATAAATGGTTAAATATGGTAGAAGGATATTTCTCAGTTCATGACATTTCCAACCAGGAAAATATTACTTTTCCACTCCTCAAAGTAGCCCCCCACATCAAGGAATGGTGGAAACCTACTATGAGAAGAGGGAAGAGAGTGAATCCTCACTATTCGTAACCACACACACATAGATTTTTATTCTTTTTATTTTTATTTTTATTTTATATATATATATAATATATATTATTATATTATATAATATATATATATATATTATATATATATATATATATATTTTCTTCTGAGACGCCATCAAGGAGCATTATTACCTTGTCGGGAGCTATGACGCTAAATACATAAAGTAGACCATGTTATGGCAGGGAAGGGACCAAGATGTGCTAGAGTTCACACATACTTTTCATACCCTTTGCACAAAGTTGGGTATCAAGTATTCTAAGCGACATTTGGTGCTCAAGTTTCGTTGTTGTCTACACAAGTACATCCAGGACGAGATGGAATTCCTAGACATCTCCTCACTCAACATTGCATATCGATATGCTTTCGAGATCGAACAAAAATTTAAATAGAAGAAGAGAGACTTTGGATCTGTGAATCCGAAGGAAGGGAAAGGCGCCCTCAAGCCATGAAACAAAGGAAAGAGCCGAGGCAGGGTTACCAAGGAAAAATCGCCAAATTTAAAAGCAAAGAAGAACACCACGAAGACAAAGAAGGAAATGAGGAAATGGTGTGAGTTCCATAAGAGCCCCGCTCACAACGCAAGTGAGTGTCGGGCCAAGCAGTCACTAGTGGCTAAGATGAAGGCTTCCGAATCAGATGCATGTTCTGACTCTGAGTCAGAACCCAACAAGGGGAATGAAAAAGTGAAGAAGATTATTGACGTAGATACCAGTGCCACCGTTGTCACCCCCAAGATCCAAAAGAATGAGCCCAAAGATCTAGAGGAGAGGGAGCACCTATTCCACTCCCAGATGTGGGTGAAGGGTTCTCCGTTACAGTTCATTGTCGACAAGGGGAGCCAAAATAAACTCATTTCAACAAGGGTCATGATTTTTTTGGGCCTACCGACCACAACATACCCATAGCCATACACCATTGGGTGGTTTCACCAAGGGCGATATCTCCACATCATCCAGTAGTGTTGCATTTCCTACAACATCAAGCCCTTTGTAGATGAGGTACTATGTGATGTTTCTCCTCTTGACGTTCGTGATGTATAATTAGGACAACCATACTTGTGGAAGAAACATGTTATGTATGAATCTAAGTCCCACACTATTATTATTACTTTGGGATATAAGTTGTACAGGAAACCAGAGGTAGCATCTGTTACCACTATCTCTTTCTTCACTACGAAGCAATGCAGTAAGATTATTTCCTAGAATGGGAAATTTGTTTTCCTTATGAGTCACCCTCAAGGAAAGAAGAATATTGTGGACACGACCTCCAAACAAGGCTCCTTCTCACAGTAGTAGCAGATGGCCAAGGTTGTGGAGGAGTATAGGGACATATTCAGCTCACCCATAGGGGTACCTCTACACTATCAGGTCAAGCACTCCATTGATCTGACCCCGGGTGCATCGCTGTCTAATGGACCAATATATAGATGATTTGTTTTGGAGAATGATAAAATCAAGAGGCAGATTCAGGAGTTGTTGTAGAAAAGGTACCTCAGGCCAAGTTCATCACCCTGTGGGAGCCCGATTGTGTTGTTATAGAAGAAGGATGGGACCTGGAGACTCTGTATTGACTATCAGGTGTTGAACAAGGTCACTGTTTGAAATAGGTATCCAATCCCATAGATTGATGACCTTCTGGACCAACTCAAGGGGGCCAAATATTTAAGAAAGATTGAGTTGAAGTCCAAGTATCACTAGGTACCAATCAAACCTTTCGATGTGTGGAAAACTACCTTCAAATCCAAGGAGGGCCTTTTTAAATGGCTAGTCATGCGTTTCGGGTAGATGAATTCCCCCACAACCTTCATGAGGTTGATGGACGAAATCTTGTGACCCTCAACCAACTCATTCATGGAGGCTTATTTGGATTACATCCTGATCTTTAGCCATAGTTGGGAAGAGAACCTCTTCCATATTTGAAAGGTCCTCCAAACTCTACGATAACACAAGTTGTGTGCCAATTTGGAGGAATTTAAGTTTAGTATGACCAAGGTTAAATATCTAGGGTAAACCATTGATAAGATGGGTGTGCATGTGGACCTATCCAAGATACAAGCCAGTTGGGATTGGCCAACCACTCTAACGAAGCTCCACAATGTTCTGGGTCTTGCCAATTTCTACCGCAAGTTTGTGTTGGGGTTCTCTCATATCACTTGACCTTTGAGTCATGTCACCAAAGGCGAAGCAAAAGAAGAATTATTTTGGTACGAATCCTAAGAAAAGGTGTTTTTTGAGTTGAAGTATCATCTTTGATCTGCACCAGTGCTCACATTACTAGACCTACAATGACCATTTGAGATTTAGACAGATGCCTTCGACTATGTTATTGGTGCATTTCTTACTCAGCAAGGGCATTCAGTGGCATATCACAGTGAGACACTTTCAAACATAGTTTGAAAGTATCCCACCTAGGACAAAGAGATGTATTCCATGTTGCAGGCCTGCTGACAATGGAAACATTACATTCTAGGGAAGGAAACAATCATCCACACAGACCACCGACCCCTGCAGTTCATACAGACACAAGGGAAGTTGCAGAATGATTGCCATAAAAGATGGTCCACATACTGGAAACAATTCCATTTGAACATTACATACAAGAAGGGCAATATCAATAATGTTTCATATTGCCTCAACTGACCATCATTCATGGCGTTGACCACTATGCTCGACTCTTGCGGGCATGAGACTTTAGGCTGGCTGCATTTGTATAATAATGATCCAAAATTCGACAACACATACCAGATGCTCTTGGAGGGAAAGAAAGTTCCAAATTTTCACCTCCAAGATACATTGTTATGTCACCTAGGACACCTTTGTGTACCTTCAAGTGAGCATGCCAAGATGATTTGGGATGCACACTATAGTCAGGTCATCAGACACTTCAGAGTAGAGAAAATAGTGGTAGTGTTGCAGAAGTATTTTATTGGTTGTACCTTTGATAGGATGTTGGGAAGTACATCAGATCTTGCACTTCCTACACCATTTCCAAACCAACCATCAAGAATAAATGCCTATCTACTCCGTTGCATTCTCCTGGTCGAACTTGGGAACATATCTCCATGGATTACATGTTGGGTCTCCCTTCTACTAAGCATGGCAATGACTGCATTTTCGTGGTTGTTGACAGATTCTCTAAGATGGCCATTCTGGTGGCCTACAACAAGAGTATCATAGTAGAAGCCACTGCTAAGATCTTCTTTGAACAAGTATGGGTACACTTTAGGATCCCACAATCCATTATCTCAGATTGGCACAATAGATTCCTAAGTACCTTTTGTTCAAGTCTCTAGTCAATGGTGGATACCAAGCTCACTAAGTCCATGACTTTCCACCTCCAAACTGATGGCCAAATAGAGGTTTTCAACAAGATGATCGTACATATTCTGCACATGTACAACTTGAAGCATCAATGCACATGGGACAAAAGCCTCCCCTATGTCTAGCACAATACAACAGAGCTCTATGTAGCTCAACTGGCCACAACACCTTTTAAGTTGGGTTGGGATTCTATCCACTATGTCCCAATGATGTGGCCATACCATTTGCAGCTACTTAGGTAGCTTCGACCCATGTCCAGTGTGAAGTTGATGGGGCTAACAACTTCATTAAGCACATCCAACACATTTGCCAACAAGTCCAAGACATATTGGACAAATCCAATACTAACTACAAGCAGTGACATGATCAACATCGGGTGCCACATAAGGTCCAGGTGGGCATCAAAGTTTGGCTTCATTTGTAGAAGAGCACCTCGTTGGTCCCCACTGTAGGCTTTGGTCACTCTGATATGGGTCATACACCATCACCAAGGCTATATCAGACAATTTTTTTGAGCTAATAATTCCACTGTTCCTTGGCCTCCACCCAGTGTTCAACGTGGAACACCTTTGACCATACTTTCCACCATTACTAGACACATCCACCATTGAATAACAACTCACACCAATAGAGTTAAACCCAGATTGTATGGAACATGCCATAATTGATCGGATCATGGAAACAATTATCAAGAACACTCGCCAACAGAAGATCCAACTATATCGGGTTGTCAAAGATGACCAACTCCTACACCAAGGCAAGTGGCTCACTAGGAACTAAGCTCAATAGAAGTTTCCCCATCTCATGGAGGCACTCAATGAAATGGGGACCATTGATTCTTAAGGGTGGAGGACTAATCTAGGTGGATATCAGTGGCCACCCGCCTATTCCACTTGGACTTCCACCACTGTTTCTTTTAGTTTTTCAGTTTCCTTAATTGTAGCACAGTTTACTATTTTTGGTAGCTTTTTGGGTCCTGAATTTTTAGAGTTGTTTTGAGGCCCTAAACGTTTTTTTTGGAAAACAAGAAAACATGAGTCAAAGCCTCATGTTTGCATTGATAAGTTGTATTCCTTGGATACATATTTCTAACAAGGTATTGTGCATGTGAAACAGAGACCGTACACCGAAGTTATGACCTAAGGAAGTTGATGTACCAATTTACTTAAACATGGCCCAAGTTTTGGTGCTTCATCTCTAGCATTAGGTTTTTGGATTTTTAGGGTGTTCCATTGTTTCTCAATAATAAATAGGCCTTCAAACCTCATTGTAACACAATTCAGAGGCATGCAGCTACCAAATCTCTTCTCAGAGATAAACTACCATTGTCTGAGTTAGTTTATTTCCATTTTTTTTGTAAGCATATTTCATTTCTTTGATATTAATGAAATGAAGTGTTATTTTTGTTGCATCCTTCTATTTGTGGTTATATATGTATTTTTTGTGTTCATGTTTAAGTTTGGATCAGTGGTATCAGAGCGGTCTACATTTTCTCTTTTTTTCTTTTCATGCCCCCAACAGGGTCGGGGTATAAAGAGTTAGGGCTCGAACTGGTTGAACCCTTGCAAGATCGACCTCGTGAACCTCGACGACCTATGCGATGATGGTCAACTTTGCCCTGATCCTTCAGAAGCTACCCAAAGGTGACACATTTTCTTCTAGCAGCCATTCTCGGAATGCCACTTCCTTTAAGGTACAAGTTAACTTTGATATCCCCATATTTGAAGTTCATAGAGATGTGGATGAGGTAGATAGATGGTTAAATATGCTAGAAGGATATTTATCGTTTCATTAATTTTCCAGTCGGGAAAACATTACTTTTTCACTCCTCAAATCTAGCCCCCATCTCAAGGACAGGTGGGAAACCTATTGTGAGAAGAGGGACTTGAGTGAACTCTCATTATTCTCAGCCACACCCACTTGGAATTATTTCCATGACACCATCAAGGAGCAGTATTACCCTGTCAAGAGCTATGAAGATAAATATGTAAAGTGGACCATGTTGTGGCAGGGAAGGGACCAAGATGTGCTAGAGTTCAAAAATATTTTCCATACCTTTCACACAAAGTTGGGTATCAAGGATTTTGAGTGGCATTTGGTACTCAAGTTTCATGACTGTCTACACAAGTACATCTAGGATGAGATCAGATTCCTAGACATCTCCTCACTCGGTGCTGCATATCGATACATTGTCAAGATCGAACAAAATTTTAAATAGAAGAAATGAGACTTTGGATATGTGAATCCAAAGCAAGGGAAAGGCACCCCCAAGCTGCAAAACAAAGCACAAATCCAAGATGGAGTGATTGAGGACAACCCCCCAAAGATGTAAGCAAAGAAAAACACCACACAGACCAAGAAGAACACAGGGAAATCGTGTGAGTTCCATATGAGCCCCACTCACAACACAAGTGAGTATCGGGCCAAGCAGTCACTGTTGGTTGAGCCAAAGGCTTCTGAATCAGATGCATGTTCCGACTCTGAGTCAGAGCATGACAAGGGGAGTGACAAAGGGAAGTAGATTATTGACATGGAGCCTAGCACCATTGTTTCCACAACCAAGACCCAAAAGAATGAGCCCGAAGATCTAGAGGAGGGGGATCACCTCTTCCACTGCCAAATGTGGGTGAATGGTTCTCAATGCAGTTCATTATCAATAGTGGGAGCAAAAAGAATCTTATTTCAGCATAGGTCGTGAAGTAGTTGGGCCTACTAACCACAACACACCTACAACCATACACCATTGGGTGGCTTCAGTAAGGGCGAGATATCCACGTCAGCCAACAATGTCTCCTTCCCTATAGTATAAAGCCCTTCGTAGATGTGGTATTGTGTGATGTTACTCCTCTTGAAGTTTGTGATGTAATATTAGGATAACCATACTTGTGGAAGCGACATGTTGTGTATGATTCTAGCCCCTGCACTGTTATTATTACTTTGGGCAATAAATTGTATAGGATACTGGGGGTAGTGCCACCTACCACCATCTCTTTGATCACTGTGAAGAAATGCAGAAAGATCGTTTCCCAGAATGGGAATTTTCTTTTCCCTATGATTTTCCCTCATGGAAAGAAGAAGATTCTGGCCACAACCTCCAAACATGGCTCCTCCACATGGCAATAGCAGATGCACAAGATCATGGAGGAGTACAGGGACATCTTCACTAGAACCATAAGGGTACCTCTACACAGTGAGGTCAAGCACTCCATTTATCTAACCACAAGTGCACTGCTTCCCAATGGACTAATCTATCGACGCTTTGTTCTGGAGAACGATGAAATCAAGAGGTAGAATCAAGAGTTGTTACAGAAAGATAACATCAATAAGAGTTCATCACCCCGTGGGACCCTGATCGTGTTGGTACAGAAGAAGGATGGGACCTACAAAATTTGTATTGACTATCGGATGCTGAACAAGATCACTGTCTAGAATAGGTATCCAATCCCATAGATTGAAGACCTTCTAGACTAGATCAAGGGTGCCAAATATTCAAGTAAGATTGACTTGAAGTCTGGGTATCACAAAGTATGAACTAAAACCTCTGATGTTTGGAAGACTACCTTCAAATCCAAGGAGGACCTTTTTGAATGGTTGGTCATGCCTTTCAAGTTGACGAATTCTCCCACAACCTTCATGAGGCTGATGGACAACATATTGTGACCCTTCACCAACTCATTCGTGGTGGTGTATTTGAATTACATCCTGATCTTCAGCTAGAGTTTGGAAGGGCACCTCTGCCATATTCAACAGGTCCTCCAAACTCTGCAAAAACTCAAATTTTGTGCCAATTTGGAGAAATGCACTTTTGGTATGATCCAGGTTCAATATCTAGGGTACATCATTGATGAGAAAGGTGTGCATGTGGATCCAGCCAAAATACAAGTCATATATTATTGGCCAGCCCCACACACTCTATCAGAGATCTGCAACATTCTGGGTCTTTCCAATTTCTATCGTAGCTTCATGTTGGGGTTCTCTCATATCACTTCGACTTTGAGTCAAGTCACCAAGGGCAAAGCGAAAGAAAAATTATTTTGGTCTGAATCCCAATAGAAGGCTTTTTCGAGTTGAAGCATCGCCTCTGCTATGCACCAGTGCTCACATTACCAGCCCTGCAACAACCATTTGAGATTGAGACAAATGTCTTTGAATATGCTATTGGTATAGTTCTTACTCACTAGGGGCATCCAGTGGCATATCACAGTGAGACACTTTCAGACAAAGTTTGAAAGTATCACACCTATGAAAAAGGGATGTATTTTACAGTGCAGGTCTACTAACAATGGAAACATTACATTCTTGGGAAGGAAACGGTCATCCACATAGACCTCCAACCCCTGAAGTTCATACAGACATAAGGGAAGTTTCAAAACAATCACCATCAAAAATGGTTCGCATACCTGCAACAGTTCCATTTGAACATTAAGTATAAGAAAGGAAACACCAATAATGTTTCAGAGTGCCTCATCTAACCACTAGTCATGGCGCTGACCACTTTTCTCAACTCTTATGGGCACATGACTTCGGGGTGGCCTCATCTGTACAAGAGTGATCCAGAATTCAACAACACATACCAAAAGCCCTTAGAAGACAAACAAGTTCCAAATTTTCACCTCAAGGATACATTGTTATTTCACCCAGGACACCTTTGTGTTCCTTCAGGTGAGTGTGGCAAGATGATTTCGGAGGTGCACTATAGTCAAGCTACTAAACACATCAGAGTAGAGAAAAACGTGGTAGTGTTGCAGAAGTATTTTTATTGGTTGAATCTTCGATGGGATGTTGGGAAGTACATTAGATCCTGCACTTCCTGTGTCATTGCCAAACTGACCATCAAGAAGCAAGGCCTATATACTCCTCTGCCTACTCCTAGTTGACCTTGGGATTCCATCCCCATGGATTACATGTTCAGCCTCCCTTCTACTAAGCATGGCAACAACTGCATTTTCTTGGTCGTCGACAAATTCACTAAGATGACCATTCCGGTGGCCTACAACAAGAGTATCACAACAGAAGCCACTACTAAGCTCTTCTTTGAACGAGTATGGGTTCACTTTGGGATCCCCTAGTCCATTATCTCATATCAGGACAGTAGGTTCCTAAGTACATTTTGGTTAAGTCTCTAGTCAATGATTGATACCAAGTTCACTAATTCCATGACTTTCCACTGCCAAACTGATGGCAAAACATAGGTCGTCAATAGGATAATCATACACATTCTGCACATGTTCAACTCAAAGCATACACACACATGGGATGAAAGCCTCCCATTTTTCTAACACAAATACAACAAATATCTCCATATCTCAACTAGCCATAGCCCCTTTTAGGTGGGGTTGGGATTCCAGCCACTATATCCCATTGACGTGGTCATACCATTTGCAGCTACTCAGGCAACTTTGACCCATGTCCAGTTCGAAGTTGACAAGGCTAAAAAATTCATTGAGCTCATCCAGTACATCTGCCAGCAGGGCCATGACATATTGGACAAAGAAAATTCTAAGCACAAGTAGCGACATGATCAACATCGAGTGCCACAGAAGTTCTAGGTGGGCAACAAAGTTTGGATACATTTGTAGAAGGAATGCCTCGCTGGGCCCCACCATAATCTTTGGCCGCTTCAATATGGGTCATACACCATCACCAAGGCTATAGGGGACAGTGCTTTAGAGCTCAACATTCCACAGTTCCTTGGCCTCCACCCAGTGTTCAATTTGGACTACTTTCGACCATACTTTCCACCATTACTGGACACATCTAACATTGTAGAATAACTCACACCAATAGAGTTAAACCCATACTACATGGAACATGCCACAACCGATCAGATCATGGACACATAGATCAAGAATAATCACCAACAGAAGATCTAACTATATCAGCTTGTTAAAGCTGGCCAACTCCTGCACCAAGGTAAGTGGCTCACCAGGGACCAAGTTCAACAGAAGTTTCTCTATCTCATGGAGGCACTTGACGTAATGGCAACCATTGCTTCCTAAGGGGGGAGGACTGATCTAGGTGGATATTTGTGTCCACCCACCTATTCCACCTAGACTCCCACCATTGTTTCTTTCATTTTTTTAGTTTCTTTAATTGTAGCATAGATTATTATTTTTGGCAGCTTTTCTGTTCCTAAACTTCCGGAGCTGTTTTGAGGCCCTAAACAATTTTTTTTTTAATGTGAAAACATGAGTCTTTCACTCATGTTTGCATCAAAAAGTTTTTTCCTCGGATATATATTTATAACTAGGTATTTTGCGTGCCAAACTTAAATCATATGCCAAAGTTATGACCCCGAGACGTTGATGTACGAATTTACCCAAATGAGGCACATAGTTTTGGTGCTTCCTCTCCTAGGGTTAGGTTTTTGGATGTTTAGTCTTTTCCATTGTTTCTCAATAATAAATAGGCCTTTGAGCCTCCGTGTAACACAGTTCAGAGGATGTTTAGTCTTTTCCATTTTGTTTGTAAGCATATTTCAGTTCTTTGATATTAATAAAATTAAGTGTTATTTCTAGTGCATCTCTGTATTTGGGGTTATATCTATATTTTGTTGCATCCATATTTTAGTTTGGATCATCGATAACCCCTTTTTGTCCCTTTGTCTGAGTTAAATAACCATACCCATTATCTAAATAAAAGCAGGCCCATATGTTAAGTTTATGCACATTCAAACTTCGCTTGGTAAACGAAGTGGGAGGCGATAAAACATTCATGCCAACACAAAAAATGAAGTCTAACTACACTAATTGAGGCCAGGGCCTAATTCACTTGCTTTGCCCTTCCTTGACTAGCCACACTTAGGGGTGGGTGGTGGGGGGAGGGGGGGGGTTTGTGTCGTGGTTTCCTTTTCTTCAATGAACATTGCAGGGCCCCACTAACCAAACACCCTAATTGGACAATCATTTCTTTGCAACAAGAATTAAGGGATATGGTGTTAATTAGAAAGTTTGTCAGTATAATCAAGTTACACCTAGACAAAGACTTAGTCGACTTCTACACTTGCTAAATCAAATAGATTTGTTCCTGCGAGATCTCACACTATATTGTAACACACTAAGAGGTTTAACACTCTAAGTTGGGATTGCAATCATCCATTAAGCATCATTCCTAGGGGTACTTATATTCACACAATATAGGCATAGTAAAAATCATGGCACCAGTGCATATCTTATCACTTGCAGCTTTCAGATATTTAAAGAGACCTCGAGGAGAAATGTTCATTTTTGCTCGTTCTCACCATTACATGGGCCTCAGGATTTCACTCTATCATATATGAAATTCAAACTATCTTTCATCATGGTATCATGCGTTAAGATTCTACCAAAGCCTCTCCTTTCTCCAACTTTCATCACTAGAATATGGGATTAGCCTTCTCCCTCATTCCTTCTTTGTGGATCTTGCTCTAACCCAAACTTCTAATTTCTTAAGAGTCTTCTTCTCCACTTGGTTTCTTGCACTCTTACAAGTATTCTAATCTTTGAGTAATTTTTCACCTTCTCATATTACTACCTCTCTTATTACTAAATGAACTCAACATAGGGAATCTTTGTATGTGTTCACAATAGTTAACACAATTATTTTACCTTATATTAATAAAGGCATCAATACACAAAATAATTGAATACACACACGTAGGACAATTATGAATATTTACTTTTATTTAGAACAATAATCGATCTTGGAATTACACTGTTATAAAAATACTTATTTTTCCTTACTCAAAGATACTTTATATAGTCAAAAAATTCACAGTCTCAATCATGTAGTTATATAACAAAGTTATACTTCATGGAAACAAAGAGACAAAAACAATCACATGAAGACATTTTGCAAACTCATCTTGATAATGGAATTTACCAAATCCCCTAGCCATGTCTCTAAATTCACATAATGCACAAATCACTTTATTTTCTCTCCTTCAAAGAGGCACTCTCCTTCTTTAAAACAAGGGATGAAAACTTCTCACAACATGTGGCTCATGTTCCCAAAAGGGACTACCTTCTCTTCTACAAAAAATACTTAAGGCTTCTCAATTAAGTGGCCATTCTCTAACATTAGAAGGGCTATGCTTCTTCAAAGAGTTTATGGCATACTCTCAACCAAACTTACAATAATGCATATCCACTCCAAAATATCTCTAAAAGAAAACTCTCACATAAGGAATTTAAATAATTCTCATGACTCCATAATCCAAGGAAACCCGATCCACAAAAAAAGGATCTACAAGCCTTTTAAGGAGACTACAATATCCTCCAAATTTGGATCTATAACTCAAAGGACAAAAATGAAATATAATCCCAACCATGTCCACGAGACTTTCAACTAAGCTGATAAAACTTTCAACTTCTCCTTGAGACTAGGAAACTAATTGTGAAGTGGATTCTCACAATTAAATAACTTTTTTCTTACAAATTAAATAAAAACCATGTGAGCACTTAAACCCACCTAAAGTATTAAGAATTTACAATTTAATCATGTCACTTTTAACCAAACTCTTATGAGCTTCTCCTTGGAGTGGTAAAATTTGGAGAGCTTCATCAAGATCCTCCTGGATCAACAATACATACATACACGGAGGATTTACGAATGACTCTCACCCAACTTTCTAATTAAACAAGCTCTTCCCCTGGAGCCTACCCTCTTTCCTAAAATTTTCTAGTTCTATTTAGGGGCATCTGTTTTTTGAGCCCCTTCTATCATTCAAGAGAAGATTTTTCAAGAGTCCCCTTACTATGACTGTACAATGTTTTTTTATTATTCCCATAGGATGGGAAAATTTTCTAACATAAACATTATATGGGATATTTGTCCTAGCAACCTAAAACTAACTCACAACTCAGTTATAAATGTGTTGCCTTTACACATGTCCACTTGGGAAAGATACCAACTCAGATAAGATATCCTAATAGCCTAAGAGTCCCTGATTCTTCTAGGTTCATGACACTTAGTTTTTCATAAAATTTCCAAATTTGTCTTGTGTACAAAATTACATTGGGAAAATTATATAGCCCCTTTGGGTTCAAGCAAAATTAAAATGCCCAAGTATGATGCTCCTACATCGCCTGATCTATGAATACTACTATGAATATTCCAACATATTCCATAAAAATTAAATCTCTACCATCAACTCAATAATTATTGATAATTAAAATTGTAAAAAACCTATTCTAAAATAAACATACCTATAACACAATAAAAAGATCTATCAATTTTTTATCTTATTTAATCTAACAAATTTCTAAATTTAAACATTTTTGCAAGTGATAGTGCAACCTTCATAGAAAATTTATTGAATTTTAATCATTATTGTTTCTAACCTATAATACGTTCCTTTTTCGTTCACGTTGTTATTAATTAATTGATTTGGGATTTGAAATGGCTTTACCAGCACAATGTAGATCTACATGCACAAATATATAAGGTACGGTCTATTTTCACTATAGAGACAAATGAGTTTCTTTATATTAATATTAGATGAATGCATAGCACCATTTATGACTATATCAACAATTCAAAATGGTTTTACCCCAGCTTGATTTATAATTTTTTCCATTTATTTTTTTAGTTATTTCTAATTTGTAATTAAAAGAGATTTTTCCATATAATATATATATATATATATATATATTAATTTCTTATCATAATTTTAAGTTAATTAATAATAAATATTAAGTGGAGATAGGGTTTTAATTTCCATAAAATACATTGCTATTTTTTAATGGAATTTACAAAGCAAAAATTGAGATTTATTTATTTTTATTTTTTTTTAGTTAAATTGATTAGTTAAAAAAATGTAATATGAACACGTGTCGCATAAAATGAATTATTGTTCTTTAGACATATGGTATTGATAAGCCATAGTATTAACTCATGGTAATGTAACAAAGCTTATTGACATGCTAAAAATCTCCACCGTAAAGTAAGGGATATATATATA
>APFE031071840.1:185938-197517 GCA_000404065.3 Pinus taeda
TTACAATACCATGGGCCAATACCATGTGTCCAATATGAGACATGTTGATATAATGTTTTCTTTAATTAATTAATTTGAGATAAATTAATTAAAAGAAATAACTAATTTGGAGATAAATTTTAACCCTTAATCTGTGAGTACTGCTAAAAATATTTTGGCATATTTTGGGGAGGTTTTATCTCTACCATCCACCTAAAAATTATTGATAAGTAGATTAAAATTGTAGAAGGCACTCCTATCCGGGTGACTAAGAATGTAGTAAGATTTAACTTTGTCTTTTTTTTATAACTATTCTCACTGAGATTTCTACCATTACATTTGTAAGTTAAAAAATCATGTAATAAAGTTAATGAAGGCAAAATAAGACCAAGATAAAATGGGACACGTATTCTCATATGAATGTTGGGCAAAACATCCTAGTGGGAACCACTTGTTGTTTATTATGGCTAAGAAATTCGCAAAGGCTTGGAAAGGAAAAGTGGCAATTATTGGCATTTATTTAAGAAAATAAAGGAAAATAGGAGAAAATGGAAATGAAAGGTCACGGGTTTGCATTAGGAGGAAATTGAAGGAAAATAGAAAGAAAATGAAGAAATTAGAGGCATCAGAGCATTAGGTTGGGGCCTTTTGTTAGTTTTGTCTTTAGAGTTAATTGGAGAAAGGAGAAGAGAACAAGAGGAGAAAGCAAGCAAGAAAGCAAAGGAAGGCAAAGGAAAGCAAGGACAAACAAAGGAAGGACAAGGAAAGCAAAGGACAAGCAATGAAGAATTGGATCAAGCAGCTTCAGTAGGAGGACTTGCAGGTAACAGGCTGCATGTGTGATTTCCTAGTTGAAGTGTGAATGCATGGTGCATGCATTTGTGTATTTGGTTCATTTGTTGTCATTGGCATGGGTTTTGCCTAGTTTGACAATGGTTTTAGCCTAGCCTATGCTTTCCATTTCCTAGATAGCCATGGTGTGAGGGGATTCATTCTTGGTTGAGCTTTAGATTGTCGAAAGGTTTTGGATCTGGGTGAGGTGGTCTCAGGAAAATCCCAAGGGATGGCGGTGGAGATGGTTTTATCCGGGAAGCCATCAACAGCTGAATGGAGACAGGAAAATTCCTCAAGGGATGGTGAATTAATTAAGAGGCATCCAAGCTTGGTTTGGTTTTGGGATCTTGTGACCGGCTTAGGTGATATTACAATAGCGTGAGGGTGGAGATGGTTTAACCTCTAGATCCCTTGGTTTTTTATGTCTTGTTTTATCCCATGAGATCCCACATTCATGCTTGGAACATGGCACATGGTTGATTGGATGAAATAAATATTTGGTTCAGCCCAATATATGGTTAGGTGGTACACGGAAGTCTTTGACTTGGTTGGAATTTGCATCATTTAATGAGAGCTATTTCTCTATGGAAAACTATGAAACATTTGTACTAGTTAATATGATTATTTTATGGTTGTTATGTCATGGTTACTATGATGATTATTTTTTGGTTATCGGCATGGATTTGTTATATACTCTAGCTATGGCTTGTTCATGAATTGATATGTATTTGGTTGGTTGATGAATGCATAAGCTAACAAATGTTATTACAACTATTAAGAGAGGGAATTAGACCTTCTTAGTGAATCTCAGATAATTTTCAGGCCCCTGTGTTCATATATGCATTCATGGCTTGTAGATTTCATGTTCACTATATGTTTGACGAAATGATTGTCATGGTTAGGCCTGGTTAGGTCAAGTTCTTAACTAATTTTTATTTTAATGGCCTTGTCTTGATGTTGTATATCATTATGTAAAGTATTGTTACTTCTGGGAGTCAGGCCCTGAAAAGGTGGCATTGATTTCGGTGTCGCATGCTTAGAACTAGTAATTCTAGGCTACAGACACTACCTTCCAGACGTATGCATGTGACTGGAGGCCTATAGTTTCATGGAGACCTTTTCATGCATGCGACTGGGGGGAAGATCACTAAAAAGGAAATTTAGCTCAGGGTTTGAGCACTTAGAGTGGCTGTTTATCTCTTGGGGGTCTTGTAGCTCTTGAGGGAGGTCAGTAAAGTTTCAGTTTGTCATAGTATCCCTTAGCTCATGTTTACCCTCACATGAATTTAATGTGGGTAAATGTGGGAGGGGTTGTTATAGATTGGTATCAGAGCATGGTTTAAACACTTGTGCCAGATGGGCTTGATGTGTGTTGCTATGCATGCATTGTTATGGTTTTGGTTATCATGCATGGGGTCATTGTATGCAGCTAGTGTTGTCATGCATGATGTCAATATATTGATATGATTATGTATATAGACGTGTCATGCTAATTTGGACTTATTTTGTAGATGAGATAGTATCCCCTGAAAATCATTGAGGTATGGTTTTGATTATGTATCTATTTGGTTTATCTAAAATAGCATTTTTGTAGGAAGATGAGGGTCATAGATGACGAGAAAAATGTTGGAATACAGTTCACGTGACTCTCCCTACAGATGAGTTAAGCAACAAGGAGATTAGTATTCTCTTGATATAGCAGATACATTGAGGAGTTTGAGGACAACGATCAAAAGTTGCAAGGGAGACAATGATAGGTTGGTTGAGGCTTAGGAAAGACTTGCAAGGGATCAGGAAAAGTAGGCAAAGGTCAATGCAGTGATCCTTCATAGTTTGTAAAACTTGCATAGATAGTGACAACTAAGGATTATTCAAGAATAGAAGGAGAATAGTAATGGGGCATATGGTAGCAGGTCTCGGTCAAGATACAAGTTGGATATAGGGGACAAAGTCAGAGGTGGTAAATCATTGGATACGCCTAACAGGAGGACTATTATGTATTGGCTTCATTCTAGTTCCTCATCCAGGATACATCATCACCATCATCACCGCCATGATCCTTATAGGAGGAGTGATTACTTTCTAGAGGAGTTCAATAAACTCAATCCTCCTACATTTGATGCAGAGAGGAAGAAGTAAGAAGATGTAGAGGCATGGTTGCTTTGGATGAAGAAATTCTTCAAATTGCATAACTATTCAGAGAACATGAAAGCCAAAATAGCTACCTTTAGTCTTAAAGTGAAATAAAATATCTAGTGGGAAGATGTGAAGAATGTTAGATGCATTCGGGAAGAAGATTTGATTTGGGATGACTTCGAGAGACTCTTCAAGAAGAAGTACCTATTTGAAATACAGTATGATGACAGAGCTAAGTAGTTTTATGAGTTGCAGATGGGTTCTATGATAGATGATGAGCATACTAGCATGTTCCTGGAGTTGTTGAGGTATGTGCCTTACCTCAATGATGAGAAAGAAAATATTCAAAGGTTCATCAGTGGGCTACTAGCAGCATATAGAGACCGGATTGAGTTTGATAAGCCTTGGCAGCTGGAGGAAGCCATCAGGAACTAAAGCATTGTTATGAGAAATCAAAACGTAAAGTTGGGCATAAAAGTAATTTGAATGGGAATGAGAAAGATAAAGGGAAGTGAGCACCAAAGCAGGGAATACCTGAGGATGCAAGTGAGAATGAAAATGTTTCTCCTTACAAGAAAAATAACGAAAATGAGAAGGGGCATGGACCTTAGCCTAGAGAGTAGCAAAATAGATGTAGGTGATGGTAGGGGACCATTATAGTGCTGGATTTATGGAAAATATCATCACAAGAAGGATTTCCCATTGTACCAAGGTGCCAAGCCTTAGATTTTTATAGTGCTTGGGAGGCCTAGACAAATGGTGATGTTGGTCATAGCATTCCTTGGATTTATGCAACTATGGACAACAAGTAGGAAAATCACTACGCATCCATTATTGATATGGAAGGTAAGATTGTGATCAAGTTGTTTATATTTTGATTAACCCTGGATCCAATTATCATTATGTTAATCATGACATGGTGGATAAGTGTGGTTTGAGAAAAGAAGTGCATACAAACTATTGGTTGGTGCAGTTGGATACAAGTACTAATAAGAGAGTTCATTATTGAGTAAGAGCTTGTGCATTTCAGCTGAATGGTATATCTACTTCAAAAAATCTAAATGTGCTTCCATTGATATCATCTAGCATGCTTTTGAGTATGCATTGGTTGTACCTCCACAGGACCAAAGTAGATTTTTATGACAAGGCTATTGAGTACCTGGATGATAATGGGAAAAAAAGAATCTTGCAGGGAAAGAATAAGCTTACATCGTTGAGGATGGTTGCAACTATGCAAGCTATGTGCAGTTGCAAGAATGGGTGTTTATTGTTCGCAATATTCTAGTTGCAAGGGTAAGGATGTTGAGGATGCAAAAGTCCTCAAGAGGTACCTTGTCTTGCAGCAGTTTCAGTATGTATTTCCAACCAATATTTCAAGGTTGTATCCCCATAGGAAAGTGGACTTTTTTGTTGAGTTGATACCAAGAGCAGCACCACCATCAAAGGCAACTTACAGGATGAGCACTCTAGAGTTAGTGGAATTGAAGTTGCATTTGAATTAAATTCTTAACAAGGGATACATTTGACCAAGGGTATCACCTTGGGGTGCACCAGTATTGTTTGTAAAGAAGAAGGATTTTACTCTTAGATTGTGCATTAATTACAGGAAGATGAACAAGGTGACAATCAAGAATATGTATCCATTACCAAGGATCGATGACTTGTTTGATCAGTTGAAGGGAGAAACATTATTCTCAAATATTGATATGAGATCAAGATACCATCAGGTGGACATCAAAGAGGAGGATATCTATAAGGCTGCTTTTCAGACTAGGTATGGGCATTATGAGTTTGTTTTAGTTCCATTCGGTTTGCCTAATGTTACATTTACTTTCATATGCTTGATGAACAATGTGGTGTGTCCTTACTTGGACAAGTTTTTGATAGTATTCAATGATGATATATTGATATATTCTAAGAATGAGGAAAAGCATGCAAAACACTTGGTAGTAGTGTTAAAATTGTTGAGAGAGCATAAATTGTATTCCAAGCTTAGTAAATGCAACTTCTTTCAGATAGAGGCACATTACTTGAGACATGTTGTTTCCAAGGAAGGTATAGCAGTGGACCCGAAAAATATTAGAGATATCATGGAATGGTCATCTCCTAGGAATGTGGATGAAGTCATATCATTCACGGGGATAAAAGGTTACAACAGGTGGTTCATCAAGAACTTCTCATAGATTTCCTATCCTATTACATCATTATAGAGGAAAGGAAAGAAATTTGAATGAAAAGAGGAATGTGCAGCTAGTTTTGAGCAGTTGAAATAGTTTCTTACAAATTTTCTTGTTCTAATATTGCAGATCCAGATAACGAGTTTATGGTGTGTACAGATGCTTGCAAGAGAGGACTTGGTGGATTACTGATGTAGGAGGAATAGGTGGTGTGCTATGAGTCAATGAAACTAAATGAGCATGAACGGAACTATGTGACTCATGATCTTCATTTGGAAGTTAGTATTCATGCCTTAAAGATGTGGAGGCATTATCTTCTTGGCAGGAGGCTTATTTTGATGAGAAACCATAGTGGGTTGAGGTATCTATTTGACCAACCTAATGTGAATACCAAGCAAGCTAGATGGTTGGATACACTTAGTTAGTTTGACTTTGCGGTCAAATACATTAAAGGAAAGGAGAACAAGGTTGAAAATGCTCTTAGTAGGAGAGTGCAAGTAAACCATGTTACAGATGTGAGCTCTTATGGGATAGATTTGTAGGAGCAAGTCTTGTAGAATAGGGTACATGTGAATAGGATGTGGATTATCATCTCACGGCAGATGGCTTGGTGAGATTTAGGGATAGGATCTATGTGATGGATGACAGTGAGCTCAAGAATCTTATCTTGCGGTAATTTCATGTCAAGCTTTATTCAGGTCACCCGGGATATTATAAGACATTGAAAACTATGAAGAAGTTCTACCATTACCTGACTTCAAAGAAGCAAGTGGCAGAGTTTGTTGCTAGATTTCTAGACTGTCTACAGGTGAACGCTGAGTTTAAGCACCCAGTTGGCTTATTACAACCTATTATGATTCTGGAGTGGAAATAGGAGGTAATTTCCATGGATTTCATTACACTTTTGTTGAGGACATCAAAGCAGCATGATTCCATCATGGTTGTGGTTTATAGGTTGAGCAAGGTAGCTCACTTCATTCCAATAAGGACTACTAATTCAGCTACTAAGGTAGCTCAGATATTCATCAGGGAGATAGTGAGATTGCATGGTATTCCTAAGAAGATCATATCATATAAAGATGTCAAGTTCACTTATAGGTTTTGGAAGGAGTTGTTTGCAATTTTGGGTACAAATTTGGCCTTTAATACAACTTATAATCCATAGAAAAATGGACAGATAGAGAGGGTCGATAAGATATTGGAGGATATGTTGAGGATGTATGTCATGCATCAACAAAGGAGGTGGGAGGAGTATCTTCCACTAGTGGAATTTTCTTACAATAATGATTATCAGGAGTCACTAATAATGAGTCTATTTGAGGCATTATATAGCTAAAGTTGTAACACACCATTGACTGGAGTGATCTAGTGAATAAGGTATTGATTGGACTGAATATGTTGCAAGAGATGGAATAAGAAATGTAGGTTATCAAGCAGAATCTAAAGGTAGCATAGGATAGACAAAAGAGTTATATAGATCAACACAAGACATTTAAGGAGTTTCAAGTGGGAGATCATGTGTACTTACACATCAAGCCCAAGAAGAGCTCCTTGAGGATTGGACCATGTGCCAAGTTGGCACCTCAATATTGTGGGCCTTTTGAGATCATTGAGAGGATTGGACCAGTGGCTTACAGATTTGCACTTCCTTCGACAATGAAATTCCATAGTGTTTTCCATGCTTCATTGCCTAAAATATATGTGAAGGATACTGATCATGTGATCGATTGGTCTGTATTGCAGGTGGAGCTAGAAGGAAAATTCCAGTCGAAACCTCAATGCATACTACAGAAGAAACAAATCATGCTCGAGAGCTAAGAAATATAGCAAGTTAAAGTGCAATGAAAAAACTTTGGGTTCGATGAAGCTACATGGGAGATGACTGATCAAATTTGTCATATGTATCCTTCATTATTTGCCAGTGGAGGAAAATGAGTTTTTGGTATACGTACATATTTATGTATGGTTGTTATTCTAAATGCCACAATGAGTTGTGTTATAAAGCTCTAATAAGTTGTATGGTTTCCATGTTGTCATGTTTGACATCATGATTTTGTTTTTTAGTAGGTTGTTCATTGTAAATACTACACTGAGTTGTGTTATAAAGCTCCATGGGAAGTCTATTTTGGTTTCAACAGTATTTCTAGTTATAGGTGTCATAGAACATCAAGGATGGTGTTCCCCTAAGGGGGAGGGGTCTATAACAACCCGGATTAAAATTTCATGTAATAAAGTTAATAAAGGAAAAATAAGACCAAGGTCATGGGACATGTATTCCAAGCTGAATGTTGGGAAAAACATCCTAGTGGGCATCACTTGTCATTTATTATGGCTAAGGAAATTGGAAAAGACACTCGTAAAGGCTTTGGAAAGGAGAAGTCAAAATTATTGGCATTTATTTATGAAAATAAAGGAAAATAGGAGAAAAGGGAGATGAAAGGTCACAAGTTTGCATGAGGAGGAAATTGAAGGAAAATATAGGAAAAATGAAGAAATTAGAGGCATCAAAGCACCAATTTGGTGCCTTTTGTTATTTTTGGTTTTAGAGTTAGTTGGAGAGAGGATAAGATAACCAAGAGGAGAAAGCAAGAAATAAAGCAAAGGAAGGCAAAGGAAATCAAGTACTAGCAAAGAAAGGATAAGGAAAGCAAAGGAAAAGCAAGGAAGGATTGGATCAAGTAGCTTCAACAAGAAGACTTGCAGGTAACAGGTTACATGTGTGATTTCCTAGCTAAAGTGTGAATGCATGGCAAATGCATTTGTGTATTTATTTAATTTGTTGCCACTGGCATGGGTTTTACCTAGTTTGATAATGGTTTTAGCCTTGCCTTGCCAATTCCTATATAGAAATGGTGTGATGGGATTCATTCCTGGTTGAGCTTTGGATTTCTAGAAGGTTTTGGATCCAGGTGAGGTGGTATTAGGAAAATCCCAAGGGTTGGGAGTGGAGGTGGTTTTCTCTGGGAAACCCTCAATAAGTGGGACCTGGAGACAGGAAAATTCCTTAAGCTTTGGTGAAGGAATTCTGAGGCATCAAAGCTTGGTTTAGTTTTGTCATCTCGAGACCGGTTTAGGTGAGATCACAATAGCGTGAGGGTGGAGGTGGTTTAACCTTTGGATTCCATTAGTTGTTCATGTCTTGGTTTATCCCATGAGATCCTACATTCATGCTTGGAATATGGCATGAGGGTGATTGATTGAAAGAAAGATTTTGTTCAACCCAATCTATGGTCTGGTGGTACGTGGAAGTCCATGACTTGGTTGGATTTTGCATAATTTAATGAGATTTATTTCTCTATGGAAATATACGAAGCATTTGTACTAGTTAATATGATGATTTGATGGTTGTTATGTCATGGTTACTATGATTAGTATTTGCTTGTTATAAACATGGATTTGTTATATACTCTAGCTATGGCTTAATCATAAATTGATATGTATTTTCTTGGTTGATGAATTATGCATGAGCTAACAAATATTATTGCAGCTATTAAGAGAGTGCATTGGAACTTCTTAGTGAATATCAAATAAGTTTCATACCCCTATGTTCAGATATGCATTCATGGCTTGTAGATTTCATGTTCACTATATGTTTGGTGAAATGATTCTTTAAGTTTTGTATGAATGGATTTGTCTTGATGTTATATATAATTCTAAAAAGTCTCATTAAGTTTTGGGCAGTGGTTGGGAGTCATCCCCTAGAAAGGTGGCACTAATTATGGGGTCGCATGCTCAAAATTGACAATTTTGGGCTATAGTCGTTACCTTCGAGGCTTATGCATGCAACTGGAGGCCTATAGTTGCATGGAGGCCTTGTCATCCATGTGAATGAGGGCCCAAATCACTAAAAAGGTAAGTTAGCTTAGGGTTTGGGCACCTAGATTGGTTTTTTAGCTCTTGAGGGTCTTATTGTTGCTAAGGGAGGTCAGTAAAGTTTTAGTTTGTTGAATCCACTTCCTTAATGAAACTGGGAGGTCAGGTCATGTCAAAGTATCCCTCAGCTCATGTTTACCCTGTTAGGATAGTTAATGTGGGTAAATGTGGCAGGGATGGTTACACATGCTTGTTTTTCATTCTTGTACTAAAATAAATTGTAGTCTATTTGTGCTACGTTTTGGAAAAAAACTGGCTTTTTTACAATTTAAATTATCAGAATCCAGCAGGGATTTGCTGGAATCACAAGTTTGAGTTGTAAACTCTGCACAATCCAAGTTCTCCATGGGTTTTTCAAGGTGTTGAATCCACATATGTAGTCAAAAGCTCATTTTAAAGGGAAAAAACTAAGATTTGGCTAAAAAAATTCATTAGATTTCGGCCAAAATTCCAAACTGTAGCATGTTTAGACAATGCCCTAAAATAATGATTTCCTACTCTGTAGACTATTTTTCATTCTTGTACTAAAATAATGATTTCCTAGTCCAAAAATTATAGTGGATATTTCGATAAACAGTTCATCACGAGAGATATGGTAAAATTATACTTACAAATCCAAAATATATACTATTTGAAATATTTTTTCCATAGACTTCTATATTTATTAAGTTACAATTTCATGCAATCAATATGTAAATTGTAGAAAATAGAGAGTAGACAAAAAATATTATCACTCACAACCATAAGAACACAAGATATACCCTCGGAAACCCTTTCGGGAGAAAATCCAACTTGAAGGTGAGGTTGCTCTACTCTATTTATTTGAATGGAAAAGGAATGAAAGTACAAAGAAGTGAAGCCTTTGGCTCAAGGAATATTACAATCCAAAATCCCTCTTTGTTTTATCTCCCTAACCACTCTCAGCCCACTTTCTCATCTATGGAACAAAATGCACTCAACTAGAATGTAATCCATTTTCGTCCTAGTGGCTTGGTTATAACACACCCTGATAGCGTACTAGTGGTAAGGTTTGACTCCTTCAACAATTAACTATAGTTAAAATATGGACTCTTCTAGATTCTTCTTCATCATGATCATATGGTTAGACCCTTTTCCATGAATAATGGGAGCTAACATGACATCCGCTTGAATTATGGTGGTCAAAACAAGAAGGTCAACTTCCATGTGGCATAAATTTTTCATACAGACTCTGATTGAGACAGTTCTTGCATAGTTGGAAATGTAGTTGTATGTAGAATATAAAAAAAAAAAAAAAATTCGACTTAAGAAAAAATGATTTACCCCCTCAAAAATTCCATTTGATTCCTAAAACTACTCTTGCAAGGTTTCAAACCCTAATTTGTCAAACTAGGTTATGTCGGTAAAAATCGTCATGTGTGTTGATTCCTTCACTTTTTCCACTCTAAAATCATCAAGATGGATTAAAAATAATATTAAAATTCAATCTAGATCATATCTCCCCATTTTGGGAAGCTTTCGATCCCTAAAAGCTTATGCTGAATGAGGTGAGGAAAATTTTCCTCTACGTTATCTTAGGTGTACCATTAAGCTTTGCTTGGAAGCAATCCTTGCAAACTAATATTCCAAAGGTCATGTTTCCCATGTCTTCTAGTTCTGGACCTATTATGAATCATTGTGTCTTTTTTAATTTCTTCTTGAGTATTTGGTGCCAAATTCTCTACAGAATGTAGGGCATGTTCCTCTTTCTGATCTAGGATGGAAGGCTCATAGAGTTTTAGATTCTCTACATTCACCACTACGTAAATCCACATACATGGGGGTAAAATGAGTCTATAGGATCTATCTACCACCTTTTATAGTATCTCAATGGGACCATATCATAGAGCCTTGATTTTATTACTAGGACCCTATAGCCTCTTCTTGTTCAATTGTAAACATACCGTGTCTCCCACCTTAAAGGACTTCTCTGTTATGTGTTGATCATTCCCAGCCTTATATTTTTTGTGACTTCTATGGTGTCTAATGTACCTACATATGGATTTTCCTAATATTCTCAACAAATTGTTCTACCCTAAAGGAAACCCCTATAAAATCCTCTTACACTCCTCCTTCATGTCCATATGCAATATCCAAAGTTGAAGATGAAAAATATCCAAAACAAGTTTCAAATGGGATGTTAGGAAACCAGCTCACAAAAATATAGAAAATATAGATCAACGCCTTAGAATTCAGCCTCTTCAAGGGGGAAACCTCCTTTACATTACACAAATGAACAATTCTTAGATGATACAAATGACTAGACCTCACTCCTATATATAGGAGTCTAAGGGGTCATAATATAATCAAGCCGACATAACAATAATAACATAAGGGCACAAAAGTAACAATAGTGGGTTTCTATGGGGCATACTAATAACAATATGGGGATAATAGGGGCACAATAATAACAATAATCGATACAATGACAATAGTAATGGGGGAATCACTAGTATTATAGGGGCCTAACATGCCCCTCTCCTTCTGAAAAAGCGTTGTCCTCAACACTTGAGTAGTTCTGGATGCTTCTGTATAAAATTCTCATCCTCCCATGTGGAATCT
>APFE031071840.1:210706-258533 GCA_000404065.3 Pinus taeda
TATGTGATTATAGAAGCTTTAATACATAAAATACCAACCTTTTTTATCTTAACAAATTGATAATTTTTATTGGAAAAAAATAAAAAAATATATAATTTTTATAGAAAAAAATAGTAATTTCTATATTAGAAAATTTTATAAAATAACAAATTGCAATTAAGAAAAAGATAATTCTTACTTACAAGAAGTTATAAAATAGAAAATAGGTTGCAAATCAATAACTCTTATATAAAACATAAAAAACAGTAATTTCTGTTTTGGAGAAATATCTAATTATAAAATTTTTATGTTTTTGTTAAAATTTTGGATATAATGATTGTTATTTAAATTTATAAAAAAAATAAATATATTTAAGTATTTATAAGATGTATAGTGTCGAATTTTTTCCATATTGAATTTTATAGAGTCTTATTTTTTCCGTATCATATCGAATTCGAATTCGAATTTGGTAACTATGCTGAGAAATAGCTTCCTTCAGTTTGGCGTGAAGAGCCTATCATGAATCTTTAATGCGCTTTGGAGGCCATAGGAGCAAGAAGGGTAGATGTATCTCGCTAGAGCTATGCGGGGAGGAAAACTTTGGAAATCTTATACCAAACAGTGTATGCACAACATGTAAGAAGACCAGTCAATCAGTAGCAACGCCAACATCAAAGCCTTCTTGACATATATTACAGGTTGTAGGTCAATCATAATCTCCATCTATCACACACTCCGAGTAAGTTCCGACCACGCATACTTGATGTTTCAGAAATCATATGCATTCACCACAAACTAAAACTTTATACATGAAACAATAAAGCTTAGTTTCCTCTCGGCACTTACACACCACCATGACCATGAATGATTCGATACCCTGTTCTGTATATCTCATGATTCGATCCCATGTTCGGTATATCTCGTGATTTGTCATCCAGATTCGAATACCCAACTAATCTACATGAGCAAAGATTGATCACAGAGGTGAGCTAAGGCTTTAGCTTATTTTCATGTATATGTTACATACAAAACCTTGACGGAGTGGGGATTGGGTTTGGTGACACCAATTACACATAACTCGAGTTCGAATCTCCTATATGTGATAATGTATTCATGCGGAAAAAAAATTAGGACATAGTGACCCTAATCAGAACCCCCTAAGTCATAGGGGAATCGTAGCAGAACCATTTGGAGGGAGAAACTTGCTCACAAGATCCCTCTTCTTCATTGCGATTGCCCTCTTTTCCATTTGAAACCATGGCAAGGTCAATTTTTAGCAAATTTCTAAGCAACCGAAGAATCCATAATCCAATTCACTTTTGGAGTTTTGTGGATGCCTATAATTGGCTCCCAGCTTTGATAACTCAACTCAATATCTGAGCAACTTGCTTTGGGATTTCGCAAGAATTAGGAAACCTGTGTAGCCTGCCCTTAGCTATAATCCCCTTCACATTAGAACATAGTAACCATAAGGAGGAGAGAAAATTGGCACAATAAAAACAAGATGTGGTAACTTGGCTTAATCCGAATCTTGGAAGTTCAAGATCAAAGAGATTTGAACGTCAACACGGGGAAGAGAAAACACACCATATTAAAAAAAAAAAACTCTTTATTAAATAAGAAAAATTGTTAACACAAAATTGTGTGGATGAATCTATCCCTTTGTAAAGTGAGTTCTGTTATTTATAATATTATTAGTGCTTTGTTTACATCACTCAATACCATGGGCAGATACCATAGGCAGAATCTTATTTTCATTAGGATCATAGTCACTGGAAGATCTCCCTCCAACTTTAAGTTCTTTATGTGGCTTTTCCACTAAGTTAGGGCACGGTCCTCTTATTTCAGTTGAGCAAACAAAATCTTATGCTCTTCCTCTATATGATGAACAATGAAATAAAATTATAATAATTGGAATTAGTGATTTAATTTCAGAGCATCGATCTCACCTTGATACAATTTAATGTCGGACTTCGCTTCCATTTTGAATAGAGATTGTACATGGTTCATGGAACTTGAACGTGGTCAATCTTTTTTGGGTTCTTTCCTTGTCTTCTCTATTTCTTCTCGATGTCATGATCTCCCCTCTAATATGATCTTTGTGTTAGAACCCCCATCTTCTCCAAATAATCTGACCTTATTGGTTAAGGGTGCCATTAAGGGGCTCACATTATGGTTTATATCTGCAACTCGTGCTTCAAGCCACACAAATGTCTCTTTTGCGGGTTCAAGAGGGTTATTCACATATTTGTCAACCATGACTAAGGTTTTGTGACTTTAAACTTAACCGATTTGGATCCCCTGCAACTCCTCACAATGTACTCGAAGAAACATGCTCTGATACAAATATGGTTTGTAAACTAACATGGATATTCCACTAGACAATTCGTTAAAATATATCTAATAAAATTATACTTAAAAATCCAAAATCTATACTATGTGGATTATTTTTTCCTTAGACTTTTGGATTTATTAATTTACAATTTCATGCATGCAATATGTAAAACGCAGAAAATAGAGAACATAAAAAAATACAATCGCTCACAACCATAAGAATACAAGATATACGTGGGAAACCCTTTGAAAAGAAAACATTGTTGGAAGGTGTGGTTGCTCTACTCTCTTTCTTCCGAATGGAAAATAGATGCACGTACAAAGAAGTAAGGTCTGTGGCATGCGGGCTGCTACAGTGTACAAATCCTCTATGCTTTCCCTCTCCATATCCATGTTTGGCCACTTATTCATATGTAGAACAAAATACACACGAATAGAATGGAACCCCTTTTCCTCATAATGACCCAATTATAACAAGACCTGATAGCCTACTAGTGGTTAGGTTTACTACTTCCAACTTTTAACTAAAACTACAATATGGACTCTTCTAGAGTCTTCCTTATCATGATCACATGGCTAACCCCTTTTCCATGAATGATGGGGTCTAATGTGGCATCCTCTTGAATTATTGTGGTAAAAACAAGAGGGTCAACTTCTAAGTCACAATACTTTTGCATATAGATTCTGATTAAGGTAATTCTTACAACATTGGAAATATCTCTTTGTGTAGAATAACACATAAAAATATTGTACTTGAGAAAGAAAATTACCTCCAAAATAATATGTGATACCTCAAACTACACCCAACATATTTTAAACTCATTTTCCAAACTAAATTTTACTAGTAAAAATGGTTTTATAAATTAATTCTTCAATATTTCCCACTCCAAAAATAACGAAATTAAACTAGATTCCATTCAAAACATTTTCAAAGTTGATAAATTTGATTTTAAAATCTAATTTCACAAGACTCAAATGTAGATAAATTTAAAACGTAATCATTAAGGTTAGGAAATTTATCCAAATTCAATTAAAACACCAAAGTAAGACCTTCAAATAAGAAAATGATAGGGTGATTTAGTGCAATTTTGTTATATAAATTATATATAAGTCAAAAGATCAAGTTATCTTTAATGACGCATTACATGAGGTGATGACCATTGTATCTCCGATTAGATTAGTTATTAATTAATTGTTTGATGGGATGTACATGGATGTAATTAGTATGTTGAATTTGTTAGTAAACATAAGTTTAGTTCATATAATATCAAAATTTGGAAAATATATTTCGATCTCGTAGATTTATGATATTTTTTTAATATATATATAAAAGTTAAATTAGATATGTGGCATGAGTTATGACGCGTGTTGTATTGTAATCATATTTTAACGATCGTCTATGATGTTCCTTTAGTTAAATTAGATGTGGCATGGGTTATTATGCATGTATTTCCTTTTATTGTAATCGTAATCATATTTATTGTAATTATATTTTAAAGATTACGATCTGTCGAGTGGTTTTATTTATTATTTTATAAATGAGAATGTCTTATTCTAACTTGTTTTTAATTATAATTTCATACTTTCTATTATCATTTCTGGTATCTCTTGTTATGCTTTTGGTTCTCATGTATTTAAATCCTGGTTAATATTGATTTTGATTTTGTTTGTTTTGTTTTTATTTTTATTTTTATTTTATTTTTGTATTGGAATTTATATATTATATATTTATATATATTATATATTAATATATATATAATAATATATATATATATTTTATATATTACTAAAAGAAAAGTTAATTTAATTTTATTATAAAAAATAATTATTAATGGTTTATTTATATATATTTTAATATAAGATTAATATTTTAAAATGAAATTTGATTTATATGAATTTAAATAAATTTTATATATTTTATGTTAATTAGGTTTATAGACATTGTTCATTAATGGATAATAATTTTCATCATTGTGAAGTTATTGAATGTTGAGTTTTATTGGATTTTTTAATCTTAGAATTTAAGTCATTAGCACATTTGATTACTATTACTATATTATGTATCAGAAAGAATTATGGGATGGTCATGACTTTGCATGATACTTGCTTTATATTGATTATGGCTTTGCATCCTATGTATTGACTAGAAACTTAGTGACATTTTAATTGTGGAATTAAAATCATTACAAGCTAATCATGACCTTCAATGAAGCAAATATATTACAAGGATGTGAATTTACATCCCATTAAGAGAAAATTTCAATTATTCTGGGATATATTTGGCATCTATGTTATTCTAAGATCTAGGCAAGATGGAGTCATTTCCTTGTATTTTGTTTGTAGAGGGGAGAAGAGATATGAGCGCTATGATTTTTAGAAGCTCGTGATCCTACATTGGTTCAATCTTGTTGGAGGAAGGGTTAGCATATAAACTAGTTTGTGAGATGTGATGTCAGGAAAAGCACCATGTAGCAAGCTTTAATAGACACACCACCACAATGTTCAAGTAAAACATTTTTCTACATTCTAGGAGTGATAAGGAATCACCATTACCTAGGTGTAAAGGATTTCGAGTTCGAAACATTGTGGGAAGAAATTACATATTTTAATGGATTTAGGTAAGACATTGCTTCTATATATATGATACAATTATAGTTTTTTGTTTGCAAAGATAGATAAACATTGTTACCTAATGTAGTTTATCATTTTCATGTTTGTGCTTTTAGATCTCATAATGTATATATTGTCATTGATGAGAATCTTAATGAAATTTTGATTGTAAATGTGGTTTACATTAACACTAATGCCAATTTCATTACAAGCATCTAAACAAACATCATCACGAGCATTGCCACTTTCCATTTGTGCAAATGTGACAATGAGTCATGCCTCGCCATTGCATGGAAACATTGAAACAAATTTGAGAAATAGAGATAATGTTATAAGGAAATATGACATCTATTCCTTTGAGAACTCAAGTGGATTGTTATTGTTCCAAAAAAGAAAATTTAGGGTTGTCATAAAGGAGCTCGAGTGGCATGATTTTAAAGGTCGATGGGGAGAAGGTTCACATCGAGTAAAAACTGAGTAATTCAATTGAAGGATGTATTCCTATTAGAAGAGGTTCTACCAACTTGGGAGGGGATATAAAGATATTTTTTAATTATATTTAAAAATTTTCAATATCGATAATAATTTACAAATGATAGCCAATTTTGAAAGTATATGAAAATATTAGCATGTTTAATTTCATTTGGCATATCAAATTTGTAGACACTACTTATAGTGATTGTAAAACTAGATTTATCCTTTCATCCCTAATTGTGGAGCCATTCTTGCTAAATTAAGTTCAAATATTTATAGTTTTTGTATTGGTACTACGTATCTCAACTCTCAAGCTCTAGAACTATTATGTGCCAAGAGTGGTTAAAAAGACATTTACTAATTTCCATATTTTAAAATGTTTGATCACTAAAGGAAATAAAAAAATTCAAATTTGCATTCGATCAAGAAACCCCTTTTTGTGACGAGGAATCATAAGACTCTTCCACCTTGATATAGCCCCTTGAGTTTAAGTGTTGGAAAAGGAAAGTTCTAGACCTCCATATTAGGGGCTAGGAAGGGAAAGGCATAAAGGAATACATTTGTTTTCTTCATTAAAAATAACTTCCTTGATCTACTTTAACTACTCAATATACTACCAATGAAAACACTACTATGAATACAAAGGAATTACAGGTGGAAATTTAGAATGCTTATTCTAAATAGCACCTAGCTTTTGATATTATAAATAACACCATGATTGTAATGATGGCTATGGAATTGTGTTGACATTTTCATATACAAGTCTACGTAATCAAATTATTATGTTAATCACACAGTAAATCATAATATAAGAGGGTTGCAATTAGCTTATCATGTGGTAAGGTCATGTGTATAGAGAAGCCAATTACTAGGTTTTTAGTTGTCAACTAATTATCTTAACACTTATATGTACTTAGTTATTAGAGTAGGTAATGAAGGTATAAGTTTGAAGAATAATAGTTAGATTGAAGCACCATGTTTCTAAATAATAATTCTAACCACCATTGTAAGAGAGAAAGAAATAAGTGGAGTTGTGACTTTGTTGTTGAGGGAAATTCAGAACTCAAAAGAAGAAGTGAAAGGAAGATGAGAGAGCTACTAAATTACTTATTAACTCCAATTTTATCCAAATTGGATCATTATATTATTTTCCATTTGTATCGACACTTTCAAAATGAAAGAGGCAAAGGAATCAACTTACAAGGCCATTTGTATTGGCAGTCCTAGTTTGGAGGATTGGGGTTTGAAACCTTTCGTAGGCAGTTTGAGGCATCAAAAAAAGTTTTTTAGGGTTCAAAATGTAGGTTTTAACCCTGTACAGAAATTACTTGCATGCTAATTCTAAAAACATAAAATAAACAATGGAAAGAGCATAAAAAATAAAACAGATATACACAGAGATATTCCCCTGGATCCAAAAACTGGGACTACCAGGTTGATTTTTCATTATGTTCCTTTCAATGATACAATACATATATATACATGTCGTAGCATCCATAAAACCCAATCCATTAACCCTGGATTAGAACATAATCATAGTTCCCTTGACTGGATCTACAAAATACCATGCATAGTAAACCATCATGCCCAAAACCATGTGTGAAATCCATGCACAAAACCATAGGTAGGTCTGCCCACCTAATATAGGGTCCAAAAAAAAATTCGGGAGGCAGTGCCCCCCCACGCATGGGGTAATCATGGAAAGAAGATAACACAACCCAACACAAAAACTCTCACTTATGCCAGAACCCATAGATTTTTTTACACTTAAATACATTTCTAGTGGTTCAAGAAAGATATTAAATGAAGTTCGTATATGAAAGTTATGCTTCCCATAAGTTGAACTTCATGTTTTATCCAGCAAGATTCAATAGGATGCCATGTTAGCTCCATTAATTATGGAAAAGGGGCTATCCATCAACTACTATGAAAAGGACTCTAGTAGGATCAAGTTGCAACTCATGTTGAGGGTTGAATGGTTCAAATATAAACCCTAGTTATCAAGCTATGTTATAACTAGGCCAGTAGGAGGAAAAGGGGTTCCATTCTATTTGCTTGCATTTTGTTCCAAAGTAGAGAAAAGTAGTTGAATGTGGATGGAAAGAGATCATAACAAAAGGGGGTTGTTTGTTGTAGCAATCATGGGCCATAAGTCTTAGGAAACTCCATAGAAAGTGTTTTCTCCTTTGTGCTTGCATCATTTTCATTCTAGACAAAAGAGAGCAAACAAGCCCAACCCTCTAGTTGGGTTTTCTCCCAAAATGGTTTCCCATAGCATATATTGGTGTTTATTATGGTTTGTGAGTGATTGTATTTACTTGTTCTCTATTTCCTACATATTATCTATTGTATGCATGATTATATATATATATATATATAAACAAATTTGGAATCTAAAAGGAAAGTATAAATTTTGTTTTATTTTCACATATTTGTTGTGATAAACTGTCTAATGGAATAGCCATGATAGTTTACAGGTCAAATTTAATGTTTCATCTATGGTTAATTGAGTTTAAAACATGCTTCCACTTTTTCTCCAATGGTTTCATAACAACAATGAAATTATGAGAAATTAGACAACATGAGTAGATTTACCTCATAGTTAATTTAAGTGATCTAGCTAGAAATGCTAGGAAACAAAATCTAAGTGAAGGAGAAAGGAAGGAAAGATGCTAGTTAGGAATGATAAAAGATGAAAGTTGTTCAAATAGAACCAAGTGTTAAGTATCTTAGGGCACACTATGGTGACACAATCCCTCCCACTATATATTTGAAAAATGGTCTTTGATACAAGTAACACATAAGAAACTAGATCTACAATGCACATAATAAAATGATATTGCTACACTGGACAATTGAATATTCCCTTAAATGTGAGGTTCTATATCATTTGTGTCTTGGTATCCTCCCTAAGAAAGATTGAAGAGGATCCAAGAAATCCTAAGATCTAGCCAATGTGACAAGAGAATGAGTTATACAATAAAGAGAAGCAATCGATAAGGGGAATCCTATGTTGTGAGAGGGGTAATAGAGACAATCACTTCAAGTAGCCTAAGAGCTTTAGAAAATGGGAGAAGATCTTGAATCACAAATCTAAGTTTTTTGCGAATAAGATTTGGAAATTAAAAGAAAACAAAATGAAGGTTGTTTATAGACAAGGTAATGACATAGGAGACTCTAAGGAATGACAATAAAGTTTTTGTTCAAAACAAGGGAACCTCATAGGGGCATCCGAGGAATCACATAGGAACAATGCATGAGGATGACAAATTATTGTCTCTCTAGTACTAATTCACGAGTTTTGTTGTCCATGAGTCTTGAAGACCATACATGGATTTTTCAATGAGAAAGTTCTCTTTAGTCCATTAGTCTATGGGTGATGGTCATGGATGTGTCTATACAACTCATGGATGACATGCCACAAACATAATAGAAAAAGAGGAAATCATTTATGACCTTATGACCTTTATGTGCATTCTCAAATGGATTTGTTTACATTTAAGACCTATAAAATGCATCACAACCTTGCTAAATAGACCAAGTCAGACATAGATGTCAGGGTTGATCCAAGTAATAAGGACATATTTTATTGAAGATCTCAAATAAAATCAAACAAGGTCAAATACTAATTGAAGCGATGAGACCAAGAAAGCTCATCTAGGCACTAAATTTCCAAAATAGGAATCTATATTCATACATCTAAATATACACAAAAAAACAGCAAAAAAAAAATATCAACATAGATCATTCATCTTAATAAAAATGAAATCCTTATATCATTAAATATATGAAAACATTAAATACTAAATCAATAAAAATAATTATACATTTTAAATAAAAATAACTTTGTTTAATTCAACAAATACATTGTTAAATAAAATGAGGTGAAAAAAATCAATAAATGAGGTGAAAAAATTCTAAAAAATTAACATGAACATTACATGTAAAAGATATATATATGGCAAAGACATCAACATAAAAATGTATTATAATAAAATGTCATGAATCTTAAAATGATACCAGAAGCAAAGAAACTCACATAGAAATCTATGGTAATTAAGTGAAAAATGTTGAAGGTAGGAAAACAAGTATTATAAAATTATACATTTCAATCTATAAGAAAATAATGTCTAGAATCATTTGAAAACAAATGTAACAATGAAATTAAATTTACTAAAACAAACGAGTAACAATTAATGGGGTTCATAATGAAGTTATGCGGTGCATTAAAAATACAGAGAAATGGTGATCGTAATGAAGTTATGTAAAAACGAGAGAAAAATATAGAACACAGATTTTGGAAAAAAAAATTGTGAATAAAATGAAAAAAATAAAATAAATGCTGGTAATGGGATGTCATGTGACAGCCAGCTCCATGCCCCAGCTGGCTTTTGGCAGCTCAATCCGGCCCACCCATAGACATCACCTAGCAACAACATGATAATCACAATTTTAAGTTTAATAATAAAAATCAAAACTTCATTAGTGTGGTTTTGGTATAAATTAGTCTCAAATTTCCATCCTCAAATCAAATCGAATCCCTCTAGGAGGTAGTATAGTGCTTAGTTGTTCGTTGCTGCAGTAGCCTGCCTAATTTTCACATATTTGGGGTGATAAATCCATTTCTTCTTGGACTGTTCCTAGTTTTATGCATGTATCTTGAACATATTCTGTTTCTGATTCTCATTCACAATAGAACTTCAATTGTTTTAGTTACATCTTTGGGGTGATAAATCCATTTCCTCTTGCAATGTTCGTAATTTTATGCATCTTAACATACTATCTGTTTCTGATTTTCATTCACAAACATAACTTCAATTGTTTTAATTCACAATAGAACTTCAATTGTTTTAGGCCTTTTGGTGTGGAATCTGCTTCTTATTCATGAATCATTGCTATAAACAATCTGACTGAGATTGATGAGATGGGTGCTCTTGTTTTCTGTTTGCAATTTGTGTTTGTGATTAAAACAGGTGTGATTTATTGATAAAGAGACTCTTAGTAGGTTTGACATGCTGGAAATGATGAGCAGAGTAGAGTAGCCTGCTGGAAGACCTGGTTATGAATTGGCTTCATGTCTAAAATTGTTTTCTTTTATGGTCTGATCAGGTGGTGTGGTTCATCCAATTGTAGTGACAATGAAGAACAGTAGCGCAGTTATCCAGATAGTGGCTTGTTTGATTGTTATGTTGGGAATAATGGGAGGTAGCCATAGTCATGAGAATGGAGGCATTAGAGTTCTGGCAGCAGAACTAACATCCCCATTGACCCCAACCCCGGCACCAGCACCGGCACGGGCACCACCCTTCGCCAATCTGACAGCTCTGCTCACGTTAGCTGGGCCGTTCAAGAATTTCTTGAGTCTCATGGAAGCCAGCGACCTGCTTACAGCTCTGCAAGCTCAGGCAAACAACACAGAGCAAGGTATTACAGTATTTGCACCATCTGATACTGCATTCTCTTCTCTCCCAAACCAAACACTGGCCAATCTGACAGCCGATGAGAAGAAAGAAGTGTTTTTGGCCCATTGCATTTCCAAGTTCTACACATTGCAAGATTTCCAGCAATTCAACAACCCTGCCAACACAATGGCAACTGGCAGCAATGGGGGGAAATACAATCTGAATATCACTGCAAAGAGTGGGGCTGTGTCTGTTTCCTCTGATTATGTGACCACACCAATCATTAACACTGTGTATGTTACAGATCCCCTGGCACTTTACATTGTGAGGGAAGTGCTGCTCACTGTCCCAAGCCCTTCTTCGGCCCCAGCCCCTGCTCTCTCCCACACTGACAACCTGTCTCTCCCAAATACCACTGACTCTTCTTCTTCATCGGGCAATACTACCTCACCACGTCACTCGGCTGCATCATTTCTAGGTCCCCAACAACATATTTATGTTATTGTGGCCATAGCAGCTGGGTCTCTTCTGCCATTGATAACCTGAACGAAATTCAAATGAGATGTGAACAAAGATGAGACGAACCTTCCAACTTGCAACTTTTAGGACTTGAAAGCGTTGCCCATTGTAGAATATATTCACTCTAGAATTTCAAATTGTATGGCTTGGGTTCGATATTGAATCCTTAATAACGCGTATTCGACAGGATGGATGCAGTCTACTATATTTTCAGGTTCGTGCATCACATTTCTGTTGGCAAACACTGTATTTATCTTCATTATTTGCATTGCAGCATTGCCAGGTTGATAAATTGTGCCCCAATTCCCATGGCGATGGGAATGATCATTTGCTTTAATGTTTGAACGATACCTTAAATACCACAATAATAACCAAAATTCAAAATTCATATATGTTCATCAAAGTACTAAATGATACCCAAAATTCAATATGTTCATCACAGTACTCGCAGGAATTCAAAATTCATATATGTTCATCACAGTACTAAATAATACTCAAAATTCAAAATTCTTATTAAATAATACTTAAAATTCAAAATTCATATAGGTTCATCACAGTATTAGTAGGAATTCAAAATTCACATATGTTCATCACACTACTAAATAATACCCAAAATTCAAAATTCATTTATGTTCGTCACAATTCAATATTCATTTATGTTGTCACAGTACTAGTAGGAATTTGAACATTGAATTTGGGTGTTTTAAGATAACAACAATTTCGCCAAACCACTTCAAATAACTCCAATTGTCACTAGAGCATATCTATGTGTATGACAAGGTAGTATAATTAAAGATAATAACACTTAACCATGTGTCAAGTACAGTTGGTTAGTGCATACATGTGAAAGGCAGGTGGAAAACAAGTTTGCCAATAAAATAGAATTAATTTAAAACAATGAAATGAATAAAATTTGAGTCTCGCACAAACTCTACTCCTCTTGCCATCTCATAGTGTTGGCATGTTGTGATTATATAAAAACAACTTTGTATAATTAAAATTGTGTTTCAAATTGAATACCTAGTAGTATTTATTATTAAAAAAAAAATCATAAAAACAAATTTTTAAATTCAAATATTTTCCATGACAATAACAAACTGCCTTCATTATTACAAATATTTTTTTCAAACAAATTGTAGGTAAGAGTTGAGAATCTGTATCTTAAAGCAACACTTGTTTTTAAGTTGAATATGTAAAGATGGAATATGTTTTGGGTGGATGAACTATTCTTATTTATGGAATGATGTGCATGAGAGAGTTAGTTGTTTCATATCATGGTTATATTAATCCATTCTCGACACAAACAAAAGTAGATCCAATTCCTCCATGCACTCTACCTTGATATTTATGAATCTACCATGTGATGCTTTGTGCTTGCCAATGGTCAACTCATCCACTTCCATGATTGTTCCTTGTGCAATAGTGTTGCATGCCTACTCCCTTTTAGTTTGTTGTAATTAGCATAAAAGTGTAGCTTATTCATGCTATAGAGGTTGTTGGGTTTCTCAATTTGAGGCATTTGGAGGATGTGCCACTCCTTTGCATCCTCTTGCAAGAAGTACAAAAGTTTAGGTTGATCACACTATAGACTATTGGGTTTCTAGGTTTTGAGGTACCCAGAGTATTGACTAACTTTGTTGATGATGAAAATCATTTGCATCCTATGGCAAGAAGTACAAAAATTTAGATTGATCACACTACAAACGTCATCGGGTTTCTAGGTTTTGAGGTATTTGGAGCATTTACTAACTTTGTTGGTGATGAAAATCATGCAAGCATATTTAATGACATTCCTCAATAACCTTGATAAGTTATATATGATGAGTTCTTGTTGTATACATGCCATTGTTTCTTACAATATATATATGTGTGTGTGTGTGTGTGTGTGTGTGTGTGTGTGTGTGTGTGTGTGTGTGTGCGCGCGTGCGTGCATGCATGTGTGTGTGTGTGTGTGTGTGTGTTTGTGTGTGTGTGTGTTTAATGGGGGGAAATTAGGAAAGACATTAAATCCTTGATTGGAAAAAGCATTATAACAACATATTTAGAGTATCTCAACGGTTTATTGACCTTCATATCATTCTTTGATATATTAATGCTAGAAAAAATCCATTGGATGAAAACTTTAATGTCAAAATTCTAGAAAATGGCATGGTGACATGGAAATTTCCTTATAATAGGTATGCAATTTTCAATCATATATCATTAAATTCCTTATATTTAAAAGTTAGTTGAAAAAATAAGTGTTGCTATTTGAGGTTATTCAAATGAGAGGCCATAATATCACCCAAAACGTCTGAATTATTCCCCCTTGGTTGTTAGTAAAGTCATGATTTCATTTAAATATTACTTTAATTTAATTGAACATACTAGTCTTTTAAGTAATTCATATAGATAGTAAATGTAGTTATCACCCATCCCATCATTAATTGTTAGATCATCATCACTAACTTGATTTGATTTCCTTCACAATTATTTTTAACATGTGATCTGGGAGAGAGCAAGAAGGTGTCATTATAAGTGAATTTGTTTCAATGATGTAAAACTTAGAGGACGATGAACTCTCTAGTGTACTCTCATTGCATATTATCTAAATACCAACATAACAAAATTAATTTTCCATAAGATTAGAAAAATTAAATGATAGATATATCAAATTGAATGATACCATTAGCAGAGAAAATTGATTAGAGAAAATATGAAAGCGGTCTTAGGGTATTTTGTTTCCACAATCTGTTGGGTTCATTGGGTAGAATATTGTAGCAACATAGTTATGGTTAGAGACTTGGTAAATGATGATGCATTTGTGAATATGAAACTAATGAATATCTTAAAAGATACTAATTTCTCTACCAAATGTATGATTTCCATCTTCATTACTAGTGTCATCTTGTGGGTTTCTAGTTCCACCTTTATTTTACACAAATCCTATTATTTTTAGCTTTCTTCTTTCTGCAATAATTTTCTCTCTCACACACTTACATTCTGGCATGACAAATGGATATAAGAATTGGCTTGATGTCCATTGAATTCTTGGTGCTCTAATTGTCAACATGATAAAATATTAACATGTTAAAATAATCAATATCAATTTTTTAAAGTTTGATAACATGTGTGTTAAGGGAGTAGTCTATTCAAGTAGCATATGTCTCTCATTAAATCTGGTCACCTAGCAATTCAATTTTTTGGCCAATTCATAGCCTTGATCGATTTTATGAGCACTTGGGTTAGTTTAAAATTAGGCAAATCCCCAAGCAACAACGATTCTAAATTCATAGATTTGTGATTATGTGAAACTTAGGGTACCCCTAAAAATGTAACAGGAGAGCTCCAAATTTTTATCCAAAAAGTTGATCTATTTGCTACAAGTTTAGTCTATTATAAATGGTGAATGGAGCACTGGATTCTTTTCATTCTTAAAGTTAATTACAAATGACAACTATACACATAACGAATTCATCTTTAGTTAAATTGTGGTTAATAAATATGAAGCTACAATGAAATAATCATTATTAATAAGCATAGAGTTGTGTTTAAGCTTTGAAAAAATAAAGCAATTGGTTGAATGGATTGAAAACATAAAACTAAATAATAGAGATCAATGCTTCCATAGATTAATGTGATAATGATAAAACTTATGAATTTAATGGGCTTATCTTGTCTTCCGCCAATATGAGTTCACTATAGTGGAGTTTCTTGAGGGTAATCAATATTAAAAAACATATGGAAATTATTATTGTGAAGCGAGTGACATCTAAGTGGAGGGAACCAAAAGATATACTATGCTGTCAAAATAGTATACTCCTATGTCCATTCAAAACACTCTTATAGTCAGTGTTCCACTTAGGGAAATCAAATCATACACAATTCTAATGTCAATGAAGGAAAGTCATATTATGTGAAAGAAATGGCACTTGAATGGTGGAAACAAAAATATACTACTCATTATCTGATGCTATAGAAGTGGATAACTAATCTTCTAAATGTGAGAAATTACAATGATTGAAATATCTAAAAAAATATTGTGTGATATATGCCAAGTTTGTAAATGAAATGAAAAGAGAAAATTCAAAACAAGTAATCAAATATGTGGCACATCCGTATGGGAAACATATAGATTGTGGTGGATTTTTTTTCATTTCTTGAAAGACAATTCTCCAAATTCATATTTGAAGATGCTTCTTTGTCCATACTGAGCTCCTTAGCTCTCCTTCCCATGGTATTTTGCTGTTCCTCATCCAAAGCCATGGTGATAGTGCTTCTTACCTCCTCTTCACCAACAATTTTTCTCAAATCCAAACATATTTATATGGAAATCTCTAGATATTCTGCAAGGAACTTGAAGTTGAAGGAATGTTCTTAATACATGAACTAGGTTACTATGGGACTTCTTGATCATGAGCCAACTGTCCATGCTACCAATTCTCAGATTACCATTGATGGGAGGCATTGGAAGAGACGTCAACTAGATGTCCACACTAGCCAAATGTTCACATTAGAATCCTTGGTTTTAGGCGAGAGATTTTTCAAGTTCCTTGTAGTCATTATATATGAAATTGTTAGACCTTCATTGAATGCCAAAAGCTTCAATCGACTGGAAGAATGGAATGATGGACCTATACCAAGGATGGGATGACCCATATATGGGGCTTCTTTCTCCCATTATCAACCTCATTCAAAAGGCTCCATGGGTGCAATAATATTAATGCAATATAATACCACTTGGGAAAAATAAAATCAATGTTTAATAAAATATTAAAACTAACTTTGAATCTTGTGATCTTCTAAAACAAGTTTTTTTCTTGCTTCTCTAACCAAGTTGCATTATCATTTTTCTAGAATTGTTTCAACCCAAATTTTCTATCCATAATGGAAATGGACTTAGACCCACCTTCATTAATGGTCTACAAGATCCTCATACTCTCCATAGACATGTTTAAGGCTTCTCAAAGTATATAATAAAACCCTTCAAAGAATTCATGTTCGATTTGATATCATTCTCCTTCTATCATTCTTATATAGTTCACATAAAATATTAACTATTCATGTTATGTATAAAATAAAGTTTCTAATAAAGATTGAAGGTTGCCACTCTCTTTGAATTTTGGATTGGTTATAAACCTTTAGTAAAATGCTTCAGGGTGTTTGGATCCCAAGGATGTGATTCAAGTGGATATTTGTGGCCACCCATCTATTCCACTTGGACCCCCACCAATATTTCTTTCATTTTTTCAGTTTCCTTAATTGTAGCACAATTTACTATTTTTGGCAATTTTTTGGGTCTTGAACTTCCAGAGCCGTTTTGAGGCCCTAAAGGATGTTTTTTTGGAAAACAAGAAAACATGAGTCTTTGATTATGTTTGAAATTGAAAGTTTTATTCCTCAGATATATATATTTATAATGAGGTATTGTGCACATCAAACGGAGATTGTATGCCAAAGTTACAACCCCGAGAAGTTGATGTATCAATTTACCTAAACAGGGCACATAGTTTTGGTACTTAATCTCCTAGGGTTAGGTTTTTGTATGTTTAGGGTTTTCCATTGTTTCTCAATAATAAATTGGCCTTTGAGCCTCATTGTAACATAGTACAGATGAATGTAGATGCCACATCTCTTCTCAGAGATAAGCTACCATCGATCGAGCTAGTTTATTTCCATTTCTATATGTAAGCTTATTTCAGGTCTTTGATATTAATGAAATGAAGTTTTATTTCTGTTGCATCTCTATATATATGTTTATTTCTATATTTTCTTGCATTCCTGTGTAAGTCTAGATTAGGATGGGAGCACATTCTTATAGAGGATTGTAAGGCAATGGATCTACAAAACTAACTTTTCATTTTTGTAGGATATTGTAACAACCTTGGTGAAAATTCCATGTAGTAAAGTTAACAAAGGAAAAATAAGACCACGATTAAGGAACACGTATTCCAAGATGAATGTTGGGCAAAGATATCCTAGTGGGCATCATTGGATGTGATTTTTTGGCTAAGGAAATTGGCAAAGAAAAAGGCATTAAAAGACAAAAGGCATTTTTGGCACATTTCTTTGTGAAAATAAATGAAATTAGGAGAAAAGTAAGGTGAAAGGTCACAGGTTGCATGTGAGGAGGAAATTAAAAGAAAATAATGGAAAATGAAGAAATTAGAGGCCTCATTAATCAAAAGGCTTCTGAGGATCAGTTGGCAAGCACTTGGTTATTGTTAAGGCTCTTGGTCAATTCAAGTTTGGAGCTCTCTCATTATTCTCTCTCTCTCACACTCTTGGTCACTTAAAGTTTTCTTGGAGCACTCTAGCTTTGGATCAAGGAAGGAAAAGCAAGCAAAGGGAAAGCAAGGAAAGCAAGGATCAAGGAAGAAGAGCAGGATCAGGCAGCTTCGGCAATACTACTTGTAGGTAACATCTTACATGTGTGATTTCCTAGCTGGTTTGGACATGCATGGATATATATATTGGTGTATGGTTCTCTTATTGTCGTTGGCATGGTTTTTTCAAGTTATGATGGTGGTTTTCAGCCTAGCCTTGCCTTTTCCTGGATGCCATGGTGTTGGTATGTTTATTTCAGTTTTCGATCTTTGGTTTGCTAGATGGGTTTTGGAACCCAAGGTGGAGGTGGTCTCAAGTTTCATTCCAAAAGGCCTAGGTCAAGTTTCATTCCCAAAGGCCTAGGAGTCCCTTGACTGGTTTTGGCAAGATACATGGTAAAGCCCGAGGGAGGAGTCTCGGTTTAGGGCCTAGTGATCCAGGTTTGGATTGTGGTAAAGCCTGAGAGACTGGTCTTGGTTTAGGGCCTAGTGATCTGAGATTGGATTGTGGTGAAGTCTGAGAGACAAGGAGACTGAAAATTCCTTAAGGATAGTGATGTATTCTGGATGGCATTCTAAGTTGGGTTTGGTTGTGATCGGAGCACCAATCTTGGTGTGATCACGGTTTGATGAGGGTGGAGGCGGTTTGACCTCTAGATTCCCTTGGTTGTTTTTGGATTGGTTGTTCTATAATATCCCACATTGATGCTTGGAATATGGCACAAGGGTGATTGTGCAAAAGAAAAATTTGGTTCAGCCATGTCTATGATCGGATGGTATGTGGAAGTCCTTAACCTAGTCAGATTTTCCTATGATTAATAAAAGATAAGTTCTCTTACTTTTTCACTTGTTTATATGTGAATTTAATGGCTGTCATATATTTGATATTTATATGGTTTTATGCTAGTTTTAAGCATGGTTATATGACTGGTTCATGTCATGGTTATTTCATTTTTTTACTTGTAAATTAATGGATAATGTATCTATGGAATAATAGATGGTAATGCAGAAAATTACATGAGGGAATAGTGGTTCTTAGTGATTCTCAAATAAGTACAAGATCCATATGTTTAATTCTATTGGTTACACCTATAGATTACATGATTGCGTCATGTTTAATGAAATGTGTGACATGGCTATTAGAGGTATAATTAAGGTCTTATTTAACTAATTTATTTTGCATCATTTTTTCCCTCTTATTTTACTACTCCTAAGTTATCATTCCATTCTGGGCAGTGACCTGGGCTCTAGGCCTGAAAAAGTGGCTCAAATCCTGAGGATGTTGGCACAAGTCTGCTGAGAAGAGTCTATGGACACTGGCACATAGGCCTGTGAGAGCGGCCTAGGGTTTCTGGATGTTGTCATGCCTATAGCATGAGAGTGACCAGGGGTTAAAAGGCTTAAAACATCAATGAGACCTAGGGGTAGGATGTTTGAGTGATTGATATGTATCTTGAGGGTGTTGTTTCTGATGTGGATGGGTTTGTTTGATGTGTTCCATGGATTCCATTTCCTTAAGGTCACCAAGGAGGTTGAATCCCTTATAATGGTCTCTCTCATCAAATGTGTACCTTTCTTGGCCGATTGCTTGGGTAAACCTAGGAGGAGGGGGTGTTATAGATTGGTATTAGAGCATGCTTGTGCTCTGCTTGGGTGAAGGTGCTTGGTCATGCATGGTTGTTAGTTGTATGTATGTCTCTTACACTTGCATTCCTTGTGCTTGTTGCATTACATAATGATTGATCATGGTTGTAGTAAGGTTTTCATGAGGAACTTGATGTTGATTTTGTGTAATGCATCGTCATGAGTATATGACTGGTTACATATTGTTATATTTTTCTTACATGTTGTTATATGTTTCTTAATTACATCCTTGTATGGTAGGTTTCATTCTTGTATGTTTGATTACATGTATCAGTCTTGTAGGTTCGTTACAAGAATTGATCACCCATGCTCGACTACATGCATTCATGCATATGTGTAGTTGATTAGGCATGTTGATGGTTGCATGTGGCAATGTGTACAATGGAGTAATGTTTGTTTTCATGCATGAGGTCATGGTTTGTGTAGTTCATATGGTAATGCATTGATGACTGGACTCTAGCTAGAATGATGTGTATATAGTTTGGTGCTCATGTGTTATATGTCTATATGAAATTATCATGCAGGAATGGTCTTGGTTATAGTTATGCATGAATAGTAGGTCAAACATTCCTTGTGAAGTCATGGTATGCAATTTAGGTCATTAGGGTGATATTGGTATGTTATGATGCTAATGTGTTGGCTGAGATAGAGCAAGAGATGCAAATCATCATAATGAGGTTGCAACATTGGACTTTGGGGTAAGAGCAGATTGTCATACATGTTTTGTATGTTTGGAATGTAGGTATGTAAGTCAAGGATTGTTATATGCATTAGGTTTATCTACATGTCTTTTGATGTTATGGTTACATTCATGATAGATGTTAGTTGATTAGTGTAGCTATATGCACATGTGTCGAATAGTCAAGAATGATAGTAACATGTAGTTGTATGCATTTCTATTGGTGTTTTATATTAGATAACCCGGTGATTATGTTATATGTTTTTGATGAGTATGTTATAGGTTAACTTGTTGTTGTTATATGACAGTTAGCTTGACGATTAAGTTATATGTTGTTGATGAGCATGATATATAGATTATGGTTGTTGCAACAATGGGAAGCAACAACAAAAGGAATTGGAACATATAGCAGTATGCTGGTAGAGTACTTCAGGAGTAGGGCCATTGTGGGGCATTGGTACCAAATAGTGTCCATTGATTGCCATGAGCATGCTATGACTGGTATGACGGGTTTGAGGTAGGTATATACCTTGGTTTTATATCTTTCAATGCGAGAAGCCTTTCCAAGGAATGGATCGCTTAGAATAGAGGATGTCAGGGAACTTGGAAGGTGAGTGACTGCACGAAAGGGGGTGATCGGATTTCCCGAGGGACTCTGTAGCAGAGAAGGGAAGGTCGCAAGTATATTTATTTTGGTCATGAACATTTCCAGATAGAATCAAATGCACATTGGGAGTGCACCCTGAAACAATGAGTCAGTAATTGTTCATTGAGAGGAAAAGTGGCGCAAGGTTATAGCGCTGGAAATTGGATGTAGCTTTGACTGTGGCAACAGATTATGGACTTCTTGGGAAGGAGGTGAATCCTGGTATTACTTTTCAGGGTGGAGGTATGATCCTATGGATTCCCTTGTTTATTGATATAGGCATCGTATCCTTTTATTTGTTGGTTTAGTGAATGTGCATATGTGTATATGTGGTTATTGTAAATACCGTAATGATCTGTGCTGTAAAGCTCCAGTATGAGGTATGGTTATTATATTGTCATGATGTTTTTCTTTTGAGCAAGTCTTTCATTGTAAATACTACAATGAGCTAATTTATAAAGCTCCATGGGCAATATGTTTTCTTTTTAGCGGTCTTGCTGAGGTCATGGTGTGGTTTAACACCGAGGATGGTGTTCCCCAAGGGGGAGGGTTCTATAATAGCCCCAATAAAAATTCCATATAGTAAAGTTAATAAAGGAAAAATAATACCATGGGTATGGGACATGTATTCGAAGCTGAATGTTGGGAAAATATATCCTAGTGGGCATCACTGAATGTGTGTTTTTGGCTAAGGAAATTGGCAAAGGCATTAAGAGGCAAAAGGCATTTTTGCACATTTATTTATGAAAATAAAGGAAATTAGGAGAAAAGTAAGGTGAAAGGTCACGGGTTGCATGTGAGGAGGAATTTGAAGGAAAATGATGTAAAATGAAGAAACTAGAGGCCTCATTAATAAAAAGGCTTCTGAGGATCAGTTGGAAAGTGCTTGGTTAGTGTAAGCTTAGTTAGTGTTAAGGCTCTTGGTCAGTTCAAGTTTGAAGCTCTCTCATTATTCTCTCTCTCTCCCACTCTTGGTTACTTAGAGTTTTCTTGGATCACTCTAGCTTTGGATCAAGGAAGAAAAAGCAAGCAAAGGGAAAGGAAGGAAAGTAAGGATCAAGGTCGAAGAAGAGCATGATAAAGAAACTTCAACATGAATACTTGCAAGTAACATCTTGTATGTGTGATTTTCTAGTTGGTTGGGACATGCATGGATTTGCATGTTGGTGTATGGTTCTCTTACTATCGGTGGCATGGTTTTTTCGGGTTATGACAGTGGTTTTAGACCTAGCATTTCCTTTTTCTGGATGCCATGGTGTTGGGATGTTTATTTCAATTTTTGAGCTTTGGTTTTCTGGATGGGTTTCAAAATCTGGGGCAGAGGTGGTCTCATGTTTCATTCCCAGAGGCCTAGGAATCCCTTGACCAGTTTTGGTGGGATACACCTTAAAGCCTAAGGGAGTAGTCTCAATTCAAGGCCTAGTGGTTTGGGTTTGGATTGTGGTAAATCCTGAGATATTGGTCTTGGTTTAGGGCCTAGTGATTCGGGATTAGATTGTGGTAAATCTTGAGAGACAAGAAAACGAAAAAATCCTCAAGGATAGTGATGGATTTATCATTTCGGATGGCATTCCTAGTTTGGTTTGGTTGTGATTGGAGCATTGGTCTCGGTGTGATCATGATTTAATGAGGGTGCAGGTGGTTTAACCTTTGGATTCCCCTGGTTATTTTTGGATTAGTTGTTCTATGAGATCCCACATTCATGCTTGGAATATGGCATAGGGGTGACTAGCTGAAAGAAATATTTGGTTAAGCCATGTATATGGTTGGGTGGTATGTGGAAGTCACGAACTTTGTCAGATTTTCCTATGATTAATAAAAGCTAAGTTCTCTTACTTTGCCCTTGTTTATATGTGGATTTAATGGCTATCATATCTCTAATATTTATATGGTTTTATGCTAGTTGTAAGCATGGTTATATGACTGGTTCGTGTCATGGTTATTTCATGTTTTTACTTGTAAATGAATGGATAATGTATCTACGACCTAATAGATGGTAATGCAACAAATGACATGAGGGAACAATGGTTCTTAGTGATTCTTAGATAAGTACAAGATCCGTATGTTTAATTCTTTTGGTTACACTTGTAGATTTGATTACGACATGTTTGAGAAAATGCCTGTCATGGCTACTAGGGGTTTGATTAAGATCTTGTTTAAATTATTGCTTTTGCATCATTGTTTCCTTGTTCTTTTACTTCTCCTAAGTTATCATTCCATTCTAGGCAATGACCTGGGCTCTGGGCCTTAAAAATTGACTCAATCCTAAGGACATTGGTACAAGTCTGCTGAGAAGAGTCCATGGACGCTGACACATAGGCTTGTGAGAACAACTCTAAGTTTATGGATGTTGTCGTGCCTATAACATGAGAGAAACCAAGGTTAAAAGGCTTAAAACATCAATGGGATCCAGGGGCAGGATGTATGAGTGCTGACATGTCTCCTGAAGGTGTTGTTGCTGATGTGGATGGGATTTTTTTATGTGTTCTCTCGATTCCATTTTCTTAAGGTCACCAAGGAGGTTGAATCCCTTATAGTGGCCTCTCTTGTCACATGTTTACCCAGACTAGTCAGTTGCTTGGGTACACTTGGGAGGAGGAGGTGTTACAGATATGAAAATAGTGTCAAGGGATATCAACACCTCAAACCTATTACCAATTGGATCATCTTTGTGATAAGTATTTATTTTTAGGTGGGATTATCAAGTTACCCTCATGACACCTCGCATTCTATAACTAGATTAATCTTCACTATGGATATTACTATTAGTGATGATGATGCTACATATCTACTTGAATTGATTTATGATGATGACATGACTTCTTCCACCACTCTTAATAATTCTTTTAATGATGAGGTATTTTCCTTTATAATTCATCTAGAGGCTACAAAGACTCCTCTAATTATAACACTTGTTGGGTGTGCTAAACACTATAGGAAGCATGATGCCTTATTCGATATCCATAAAACAACAAGAGGATGTGTTCTTAGTTTTAGGGAGCTCCACATGCATTCATTTCCACTACTATAGATCCATATTCCTTTTATGAGGCTTTTGTTATTCTTGAGTGGCACACAACTTGTAGGAGGAGTACGACTTACTAATAAATACACACACATAGAATTTGGTACCCCTTCCCAAAGGAAGGAAACTAAAATTGGATATAAGTAGGAATATCAAACAAAATTTTGTAGCAGATGGGTTGGTAAACAATTTTAAAGCCATAATAAGGGGTTATCACATCTTCCAGGAACTTCCCATAATGAAACAACTTCAACTGCTGCAACAATGTACTCAATATAACTTGTCTTGGCTATTGTCGTTTATCATTTCTAGGAAGTTGATCAGATAGACATGAAGAGTGTGTTTCTACATGGGTATCTTGAGGAAAATATTTACATGGAGAAATCATAGGGGCTCTCTTTAGATTCTTCTATGGTGTGTTAACTATAAAATTCATCTATGGTCTCAAATAGGACCCCTAAGCTTGGTATGCCAAGATGGATTCCTTCCTTCCTTACCTCAAATTTTCTTGATTGCATTATAATCCAAATATATTCTCTATTATTCATATTCATATGTATATGATCTCTTGATCACATGTAGTTCTTCAACATCATAATTCTTGTCACGCAAATTGTTTTTCATGATAGATTTACAATGAGTGGCTTGGGGTTGCATTATTTCCCGAGGATTGAGATCACTTAATTTTATTATGGGATCACCATGGCACATCCTAACATTCTATTGATATGTTCTCTCATTTTTGTATGGTTAAATATATGTTTGATGCAACTCCCTTCCTTTATTTTTTAAAACTTTAGATAAATTTCTCTTCACCCTTGGTTGGTAGTGCCTTATATCATCAACTAGTTGGGAGCCTTCTATTTCTTACTCACACTAGGTGTAACATTTCTTTTCTTGTGGGTATTGTTGCTTGTTTTATGTATGAACTCCATGAGTTGAATTGGAAGGTAGCTAAGAAAATTATTCATTACATCTAAGGAACATATAGGTTTGGAATTATTTATGTGATATGTGTTGACCTTGATTTAGTGTGGTAGGTTATAGTTGGAAAGAGAATGCTAGATATTACAAATCCACTTCAAGCTACATCTTATATCTTGTTTGCAATATTTTTGTTGGTTGATCAAGAAGCAATTTTCTATTCTTTTTGTTATATTTTTTTCACTAGGCTTAGTGCACACACACACACACACAAGATTTGGTAACAACTTCCTATGAACTTTACATAGCTAATGAGCTAAAAGACATTGATGTGTCTAACCATAAACAAATTTAGCATAGTGGAACTTATAAAAGCATCAATTAGATCATGAACAATAAACACAAAATTTCAACCCCAAAACACAATTCTTGTTAGCACCTAAACAAGAATATAGGGCTCCCATACCAAGGAAAATGACCCTTTTACAATGCTTAGTAAAATTCCCTCTTGGATTTCAGCCCTCCACAGACCCTCTTGGCCCTTCTCGGCCTTCTCATCCCAACTCAACCATCCACAAGCCCTCTCATTCCTACTTGTCCTTCTTGGCCCTCTTATCTCCACAAGACATCTCTCTTTCTCTCTTTCCAACCATAAGAATAAATCACTCACCCTTGTACTTATACTTTTCCAAAGGGTGCAATACCAGGGATCTATGCTATGGGTTATCAAAATACCATGGGTCATTAGGATATCATGGGTATATAGGTACAAATTCCAATCACTCAACTCATACCCTCATACAATCACTTCTATGACTGTTTTCCTCTTACATACCCAACACTAAGGGCATGACAGAGTACCTCATGATGCTACAAAATTTCAACACTCCCTCCTAGTGAGAGAGGTACTTCCATTCCCTGGAAGTGTCTCTATTTTCCATACTATAACACGTTCATCAGAAGCTTCTTCTTTCATCACTGAAGAATTTTTTTTGTAAGACTTGGACCCTTCTTTGATCAGGTGCTCAAGTTTATGCTAAAAAATCAAAGTTCATAGAATGGAATGGAAAATATATGGTTGGATAGATCTTGATGATTTGAATCCAACGCAACTCATTTCATCAAAAACGGAGTTCGTATGCTGCAAGAAATGAGTTCTAATAAGTTTTCTAAACATGTAAAATAAGTGCACATTCAGCATGTTCAAGTCTGTTCAGCCAATCGGGAGGCGCCAAGTGTCACTCTGTCAATGATCCTACAAATCTGCCCATCACATCACATCGGCATAAGTTTTCTGTTAAAAATCAGCCCTCGGTCCCGCCAAGATGCGATATGTGACATCGCATGGATCACATCATAAACTCGCATCGCAACAGGAAGTCTTGTTAAGAATCACCCTACCCATGCCGATAGTGAAACATCGATGGAACCGGATGTGAAAAGAGAATAGGTTTCAATGTATGGAACGTTTGGGTCCAACAATTCATCACAGTTTGCACTTTGCAACGGCAAATGACAAGCCAATATATACCAAACGCGAAATTGTTATGAACCATGATTTATAAATCGTTAAATCCGCCATTGCAAATCGCTCATCGCAGTTTCATAAGTGTGGCATATTATGTGCACCCATTTCTCCGTCGATAGCCAATTGCGATGTGTTCTGCTTCCAATTGGCGATCATAGTTTTTGAAAGGATTTGTTCCATCCGTCTCTCCACCAACGCCGATTGCGAATTTTGAAGCCGCCAGGAAGTATCGCTTCGGTGGCCGAAATGTGGCAAATTTGGTAGATTTCAGGCTGAATTTGACGGTTAGTGGCCAGAAAAGGGGAATTTGTTGAGAAAATTGTGGGAGAATTGGGAGAGGATAAATTCTTCAGTTCTTATCCAAATTAGGTGCAAAAAAGAGTGAATTCTAGTAGTTTTTTCTATTCTAATCTCATTGAGACAGGTTTCAGAGACATTTGAGCATTGTAAACACACTTTTGTTGTAATTTTGAGCATAATAGAGAGGCCTCATAATTAGAAGCTGGACCAAGGAGACGTAGCCCAGGAGGGGTGAACTCCTCATCAAACCTTTGTGTTGCGTGTTGTATTTTGATGTTCTTTGTTGTTGTTCAGCATATGTTTTATGTTAAATTGTTTATAACATTTACATAAGAAACTCACATGGGAATCAATTAATTAAGAAAAAATGGTGAATCCTTAAGCACTTGATAAGAAATGATAATCATCTTTGGTTTTATTCTGAATGGGGAATCACAACATTACTAATATGCTCCATTTCAGATCAAGTTGGTATCAGAGCAATGGTTTTTGCTTTACTAGATTTTCTTGTGAAAAGAAGGAGCATTGTTTGCTAGTTTCGTTTCATGCTAACAAGGTTAAAAATCAAAAGAGGTGAAGGAAAGCTGGTTGGAAGCCCTAAAGTTAGGTCAAGGGGAAGAAGAGCAAGGTTGCCACAATATCTGACACCAGTTTAGCCTCAAGTTGCAGTTGAGACTCTAGAGATCGTGTCTCATGAAGGATAACCTACAAACATGACAAAAGATGAGAAGACCTTCAGAAAGGATTTATTTGATATGATAGAGATGGTGAAGGTCCTCTATGAAGAGAGGAATAGCAAGTTGCAAGGAGAAAGTTCAAAACCTACCAAAGGAGAAAGCTCTTCAAGAGGAGGTAATGGGAATGGAGACGAACCTCCACCCTCTCCACCATATTCTTCATCTTCTTCTTCACAAGAATCTTCAAACTCTTCTACTAATACAACCCTTACTCATACTCACCATCATTCTTCAAAAGGAGCTGGAAAATCACCTCTACTTAAATTAGATGTTAAAGTCAAGTTGCCCATGTATAATGGTGAAGTGAATGTAGAGAAACTTGATAATTGGATTCTCCAGTTGGAGGTGTATTGTAGAATTTAGAATCTTCAAGAGGATGATATCAAAATTCAGTTGGCTTCTTTGAGAATTGAAGGTGCAACACTCATTTGGTGGGAAGCGAGGACTCAAGACGAGATCAAAAAACATGGTAGGATCTCTATTACTTGGTCTGATTTCATTATTGCTATAAAAATACAATTCTAATCTTTAGCTCATATGCAAAAAGCTATCATGAATTCGCAAAATTTCAGATAGTTAAAAGGTCAAAATGTGCAACAGTATACTCAGGAGTTTAGGAGAAGAACTCTTATGCTAGGAGTAGACTTGTAATCACAAGATACTTTTCTAAAATATATAGGAGGCTTGCATAGCTATCTTCGAAACACGTTTCTTATGATTCATCCCACGAATCTTAATGAGGTCTGTGTTTAAGCTACACATCTCGAAGTAAGAGGAAAAAATGTACAAGAAGAAGGTAAGAAGAATTCATTCCAGAGTGGTTAAAAAGGAAAGAAATCTAAAGGAAAGCATAATAAAAATGCTTTTGTTAAGAAAGAAGGGGAGAAACCCATGCACAAGAATTGTTCCAAAGAGGGCGATGATGAAGTGCATTGCTGGAAGCTTCATCTTGAATTAAGATTGGAGAAATTTAACAATAAAGGGAAACAGAAGACAAACATTGTTGTACAACAAGACTTGGGTTCTGACTTAGGTAATGAAACAAAGAATGTAGCCACAATCGCTAAAGGAAAAGTTGTGGCAAAAGCAAGCAAAGAGGAATTCGTGGTAATCACCAGTGCAACAAATAACTCCAACAATGCTTCAAATGAAGAAAATAGAATTGAGTTGTTCCATATCAGAGTTATTCCCAAACACACCAAGATTGATATGTTGTTTGACAGTGGATCCCAGGAAAATTTAATTTCTACAAACTTGGTCAAGAAGTTGAATCTGGAAACTGTGCCTCATCATAAACCGTATCTATTGGGTTGGATGACCAAGAATGCAAATCTTCAGGTCACAAGGAAATAAGTTTTCATTTTTTCTATTACTACCAATTTCATTGATGAAGTCGAATTAGATGTAGTGTCGTTGGATATTTCTGGAATTGTGTTGGGAAGCCCGTATTTGTATGACCGGAAAGCCATTTTCCATAGCTTTGAGAACAAATATCATTTGTTCAAAGATGGAGTGGATTATATTGTAAGATCCCAACGTAGAAAGCTTAATCTGTCATTAGCAAGTGCAGGGAAAATGAAGTGACTGGTCAATTCCAACAATAATCTCGTGCTCCTTATGATCAAGTAGAAGAATGACACAGAGTGTGAACCCTTTGTAGGCGGTGACATGAAGTTGAAAGCCGAATTGGTCAATGTGGTGAATCAATATGGAGATGTGTTTCAAGAACCAAAGAGATTGCCACCAAAAAGGGGAATTCAACACGAAATTTTGCTACAGCAAAACTGTCCACTCCCAAATATTGGTATGTATCAAATTTCAATTCTAGAAAGTTTAAAAATTAAGAAACAAGTCCATGAATTGTTAGATAAAGGTATAATTTATTCCTCTACTTTGCCATGTGGTTCAACAATTGTTTTGGTACCCAAGAAAGATGAAACCTGGTGCATGTGTGTAGATTAGACAACTTTGAATAAAATTACCATAGAGAATCGATACCCATTACCTAGAATAGATGATTTTCTAGATCAGTTGAAGAATGCAAAATATTTCACTAAATTAGACTTAAGAAGTGGATATCATCAAGTTAGAATAGCTGAGGAAGATATTTGGAAGATTGTTGTTGAGTCACGAAATGGGTATGTAGTTACTATTAATCTCATCATCCTTTTCCTTTATTCTTATCTTTTCTATATCTTAATGCATTAATATATTGAGGAATTGTGGTAATAAATGAAGGAATTATTTGCAGTTACGATTTAGCTAACTTTTACCCTTCTTTATGCAGGAAAACAACAAAAGGGACAATTGTTGTTCCCTAATGAAGGAACAACAGAAACCAACAAGAAAAGGAAGGAACGTGGTGGTTGTGGACAAGGCTAAAGGCAAATCAGGAGGATCAGTGCGAAAAAGGAAAGGATGTCCAAAGTTAGAAATCAGTTGCGAATCCCTCAGGATTTCTCGGGATCACATTTACCATTTATCTTTTTCCCTTTCTGATTATAAAAGGAGACGATTGTAAGAAGAAAGGGGGGAATCTCTGTTATTATTGGAATTCTAATTTTAATTATAGACTCTCGTTGTTGAGAGACCATGGTTATATTGTAATGTTACTTACATTCGATGATTAATACATAATTGAAGTTTCTATTCCCTCAAATAATTTGAAGTATCTTAGCAGTGTTCGATGGCAGCTAAGGGCTTGGCCTCTAGTGGATTTAACTACTTTCTTGTGTTATCTTTTGATTATTATAAAGTTTGGTTTGTTTGATAATTCCTTGTTTTTGTGAGTTTACTTTATTTGTTGTTCGTTACTTTGTTGGACAAAAATAGTGTATGCTCTGTTTATAAGTTACAACACTGTCAATTGATTTCAATTATGTTTATTTTACAGAGAATATTATCTAGAGATTGAATCGCATTGATGTAATCAACTGTAAAGAGTTTGATTATTGCTGTTGGACTCTCAGATTGATATTGTTGCTGTTTTGATTGTTTGCTAGAGATTACATTTGATTTGGATTAAATCAGTTAGGAAGAGATGAGTTATTGCTATTGTACTCTCAACTGATGCCATTTATATTTGAATTGCTTGAGTGAGGATTGATTACAATTTTCGTAGAATATCGAGTCTTGAAGTCTAGATGTTATATTTCCTTTGATGATTTCAATTGGTGTTTATTAGATGCATCTGTTTACTCTTGTATTTAAAGATCTATACTGCAATTTAGGAAACATTACTCTCTGAATTAATAGCAGCCACATACTGTGTACACTCTTGAAATAAGAGGACTTGCCCGGGTTGATATTTAATGTGGGACAATTAGGAGTTTTAAAAGGCACCTTTTATCAGTCAACATTTTGGCGTCGTTGCCGAGGAGAGTGTAGCCATTTACAAAGAGTGATGTATATCTGATAATTCTTGTTGAGGAAGAATTGAGTATTGAAAATGGAAGGTAAGAACCTATGTAATGAGAAAGTAAAGTGCTTGCTCCTCCACCCGTTTTTCACCACGATTATAGAAAAATGAAGTGTGTGTTTTATGCTTGTCTGTTGAGAGAGAATTGGGTATTAAAAATGGAAGGTAAGAACCTACGTACGGTGCATGTAAAATGCCTGCTCTCTCGCTCGTTTTCCAGCAGAGTTGTTAGGAAATTAGGGTAGAGATAAACATTTGAATTGTTTTCATGAATGACTAAGAAGAAAAAACCCGAAAATAATCCAATTCCACTACCCAAACCTGAAAAATCTAAGGGACCGGTGACCCTTGGATGATCAATTTTCATAGATGACATCTTAAAGAAAGCTAAATATCAACCATTAGTAGGTCCTCGAATTGTTGCTTCCAAACAACCTACTGTCTCCCTTCGGGCCACAAGCTCACCATCTGTAGCCTATGCTAAGGTCCACAGTAAAACATAAGGAACTGAGCAGAGTTTTCAAGAAATTGAAAATTCGCACCCAATTCCCTCACAAGAAGGGAATTCGTGTAATATTCATGAAGGAGAAGGAGAAACAGGGGAAACAGAGGAACCAAGATTCCCTCAAGTAGTAACTGAGCAAAAGACACCCAGTATCCCGAATCGAGGAAGTGCTGTTAAGATCATTTGTAGGGGAACCATAAATGATTGGGATCAAATGAAAACGCTTTCCTTAAAAAAATATCAGGACTATTGCAGATCTAAGGATCTGAAAGACGAAATATTCCAAATGGTAGCAAGACCTAGTGAAACGTTGGAAGAGTATGTGGAACATTTTCAATATAACCTCCAAAGGTCTCCCTATGCAAATCTGCCTTTGCCTGATAATGTGTTAAAAACTACACTGATTAAAGGAATGAAAGACCAACGGATAGAGACATTAAATATTATGGTAAAGGTGATATATATCAAGAAGACTATGCTGATATTATTAAATTGTGTATCAGGTGCTCAAGAGACAGTACGAGATTGAAACCAACAGAATGCGATGTGACCACCAGAGATAGCAAAATCTCTGGTGGAAGCAACACTCGTGTAGAAATCGGCAACTTGCTGGAGGATTTTAAAATAGATATCTTGGGAACTTTGACAACGCAATTAGACATCATGCAAGCCAAGAAGAAGTAGGCTGAAGCATAATAGAACCTAGTGATATTTTGCCTTAGATGCAGGAAGAAGCATAGTCATAAAGAATGTCCACTGGATATGATATAGACCTGTGCCATATGCACTAAATATCTTGCCACAGAAAGCTGTCCATCGCTCCTAGGATTAAAAGAATTCTTCAAGGAGGCAGAGGAAGAAACATAACCAGTCTACCTGCTAAATCAACGTCGCTAATGGAAAACATGAAAAACAAGTACACCTACTGACCCGTCTTCTTTCTTTCAGCCCTTGCAATATAATGCTCAGCAATACACAATAGCTACGTCGCAGAACCAACCACATTTTCCTAATTGGTCACAACAACCATTCTCTATGCCACCTTGGTCCAATCAATCAAATCAAAATAGTACTTGGCCAAATTCCCCTTACTTCCCACCATTTTGGTAGAAAAATACATATCCATCCCAATGGCCACCCTCCACTTCACAGAACCAGAGCTGGTAGTCAAGTTGGCAAAGACCTACAAACCAGCCAGCTGGAACAATTCCCCTGTCTCAACCTACACTATCAGCGCCTTATAGACTGCAGCAGAACCCTCAACCCAATCTACGGCCATAGCTCCCAGCCCAGCCCAACCCAAATCCCAACAATAGACCCATCCAATCTGTACAAATTATTGAAGGACCGGAGCTAGAAACTGAGTTGAGGGATGTAATGAACTCAAATTAAGTTTTGGGTAGATAATTGAGTCAGAGGGGGATAAAAACATACAAATAGAAGATCCGTTACCTGTAGAACAAACGTCTCAAACAGAGAATATAGCTAAATAGAAAAGCCACGATCAAAGTATTACCTCTTCTCCACCATTCCCAAAGAGATTGATTATACCCCACCCAATAGAATATCCTGATTTCGATCTTCTGGGAGAATTAAAAAATCTTTGTGTAAAAATACCCCTCCTCTAGGATATTTAGGTTATTCCAATTTATGCAAAAACTATTAAGGAATTGTGTACCAAAAAGCCTAAGAGGAAAATAAAAACAACCCCAACTGTCCACATATTTGGAACTTTGTCCAATTTATTATCAGGCAGCGAAACACCAGTGAAATATGAGGACCCAGGAAACCCTATAGTCACAGTACAAATAAGTGGATGTTCCTTCCCTAATGCATTAGTTGATTTAGGAGCAACCATTAATATTCTCACAACAACAACTTGTCAAAAGCTTGGCATTACAGCCTTGGATCCAACTACAACCCTACTGGAACTCGCTGATCGATCGGTTGTCAAACTAGAAGGGACATTATAGGATGTAATGGTGTCTGTAGATTCTTGGGAATACCCAACATATTTCTTGATAATTAATCCTATAAACCGGCTAGATGAACATCCCCTAATTCTAGGAAGACCTTGGCTAGCAAACACAGATGCTTACATAAGCTGTCAAATAGGCAATATGACGATAACAAGAGGAAGTAATGTGAAAAATCTAGCTTTATATCCTCCGGCTTAGCCAATCCTAACAATAATAAAAAATAGAAAACAACTTGTATCATATTTAATTGAAAACATTCGATCACTGCTAACTGTAGAAAATGCTCTCGAATTTAAGGATCAAACAAAAGATGACATCATTGACACTTACATTAACCAACCAGATGTCGTATCCAATCTAAAATGTCACATGATCAAAGCAACCCTGGATAACGAAATGGGAGAAGATCCCTTAAAAGATATTAATGACCAGTCAATACCACCAACTACTATTTATAACAAAAAAACCATTGAAATTGAGCCAGGGAAAGTCCTAAGCATCAACAAAAACCTGACTGATGACCCAGAGCAAAGGTTTGTTCAACTCCTTAGAAAATATAAAGAGGCTTTTGCTTGGGGTTACCCATATATGAAAGGGATTGATCCCCAATTATGCATGCACCACATCTATACAGAGAAAGATGCGAGGCCCATTTGACAACCTCAATGGAGGTTAAACCCTCACCTTAAATATATTGTTAAAGATGAACTACAAAAACTGTTAGATGTAAATTTCATCTATCCTATATCTAATAGCAAATGGGTTTCTCCATTAGTTGTGGTGCCTAAAAAGAATGGAAAGTGGCGTATATGTGTCGATTATAGAGAGATTAATAAAGCAACCCAAAAAGACCATTTTTCCCTGCCATTCATCAACTAGGTCTTGGACACGTTGGTAGGTAAAAAATTCTTCTCTTTTCTAGACAGCTTTAGTGGCTACAATTAAATCCAAATTTCCCCTAAAGACCAGGATAAGGCTACATTTACCTGCCCTTTGGGGACATTTTCTTATAGGGTCTTACCTTTTGGATTGTGCAATGCACCTACCACATTCCAGAGGGCTATACTCAGCATTTTTTCAGACTTTATAAACAAGGGGCTCGAGGTGTACATGGATGACTTTACACCCTATGGAGATGACTTCAAGCCAACATTACAAACGCTAGAGAAAGTTCTGCAAAGATGCATTTCTACGAGGCTCTGTTTAAGCCATCAGAAATGCCACATGATGATAACCGAGGGCCTCATCCTGGGTCACTACATCTCAGCAGCTGGAATTCAGGTATATCCAACAAAATTCAGATAATTCTCTTAATACCTACCCCCTCCACACAAACTGAGGTATGTAGTTTCCTGAAATATTCTGGATATTATATAAGATTTATAAAGAATTTGTCCCAAATTGTAGCACCATTATATGCATTAACAAGAAACATCGATTTCATATGGACTAACAAATGTGACATTGCTTTTGAAGATTTAAAATGGCTAGTATCAATAGCCCCAGCATTATGGGGCCCAAACTGGGATTTTCCATTTCAGATCTCATATGATGGATCAGATATGACCATTGGAGAGGTTCTCGGCCAGGAGGAAGATAAGAAACCTTATGCGATATACTACATCAACAAAAATATATCTCCTGCTGAGTTGAATTACACTGTGACCGAAAAAGAATTTCTGGTTGTAATCTATGCTATTAATAAATTCAAACATTATATAACAGGATACCCTGTGGTTTTGTATACTAATCACTCTGCTATTAAATATTTAGCTAATAAACCTATTACGACTGGGAGAGTGACACAATGGTTGATCCTTTTGTAGGAATTCAACATAAAAATCAAGGATCGACCAGGAAAGGAAAGTCTGGTGGTAGAATTCCTCTCACATATACCAAAGATAGACGTCTCAACAGTAGTAGAAGACCAGTTCCTTGATGAGCACTTATTTTTTGTAATCGTGAAAACACTATGGTACGTGGATCTTACGAACTACCTAGCAGTGGAAAAATTACCCAAGCACCTGGCACCTAATGAAAGAAAAAAAATAGTACAATGCAGCACTCGGTTCTCCTGGATCGAAGGATACCTCTTTCACATAGGAGCTGATATGCATATCCGAAGGTGTGTCAAGGAAGACGAAATATTTGACGTCCTAAAAGCTTGCCACGATGGACCTTGCAGTGGACATTTTGCAGGCCACATGACTCGTCACAAAGTCTTACAGATGGGCTATTATTGGCCCATCATTTTTAAGGATGCCAAGAAATTTGTCCAGGCATGCGATAGCTGCCAAAGAATGGGTTGCCTTAGACAGTCTAACGAGATGCCCCTGCATCCACAGTTAGTCATTGAATGTTTTGAATGATGGGCGTTAGACTTTATCGACCCAATAAACCCATCATCTAATCAAAATACATATATACTATTTGCAACAAAATATGTGACTAAATGGGTGGAGGCAGAAGCATTACCAATGGCAACGGAGGACTCAGTAATCCACTTTATTTTCCAAATTTTTGTGCGGTATGGCTTGTCGAGAGAAATAATCATGGATGGAGGGTCACAATTTGTAGGCCATAAGCTTGCTGCTACATTAAAAAATCATCATATCATGCACAAAATCACATCTCCATACCTCCCACAGGCAAATGACCAGGTAGAAAGTACCAATAAAGTAATCGAGGGTATACTAACAAAGACAGTCGCATCACATAGACGTGACTAGGCTACCCGATTGCCTGAAGCCCTGTGGGCATATTGCATGACATGGAGAAATACCATAGGATACCCCCCATATCAGTTAGTGTTTGGCAAAGAACCTATCTTCCCAATAGAATTTGAAATTCAGACATTGAGGATAGCTCAAGAAGTAGACTTGGACCTGAATGAAGCACAGATTAATAGACTACATCAAATTAATGAATTGGATGAAATCGGCTATCAGCTCTTCAACATACTACACTGATCCAACAACAAAGAGTGAAATGGTATGATGCCCTCATCAGGAAGAAGATATTCCATGAAGGTGATTGGGCACTTCTGTATGATTCTAGGTTCTAGGATTTCCTGGGCAAACTCCAGAATAGATGGTTAGGTCCCTATGAGATAAAGAAGGTGCACGATAATGACACCCTTACATTAACCACCATCGATGGGTCCGGTTACTCTTTTAAATCAAATGGGCATAGAGTGCATCTCTACCATAAACTGCTTACAAGGGAGTCCTTTTGCCAGCACATACGTGAAGGTCCCACAATACAAATTCTTGCTGAGGAGGGAAACCCTCTCACAACACCACTCCAGTAAAGAATTTATTCTTTTGAAGCCTGTACATAAATTTATCTTTCTGTTTTCTTTCTATTTGATTGGATTTGCTTGGATAATAGATTGTATATTAGTTTTTTTTTTTTTTTTTTTTTTTTTCCATTATTGTTCCCTATAAGGAACAACTATTGTTCCCTACAGGGAACAACAATTTTTGTGTGTATTTTGATTTTATGTTCCCTACTGGGAACAACTATTGTTCCCTACTGGGAACAATTGTTGTTCCCTACTGGGAACAATTGTTTTTCCCTATTGGGAACAACAATTTTTGTGTATATTTCGCTTTGTTTTTCCCTACAGGGAACAACAATTTTCATGTGAATTTTGCTGTGTTGTTCCCTACAAGGAATAGTTGTTGTTCCCTACAAGAAACAACTATTATTCCCTCTAAGGAACAACTGATGTTCCCTCTAAGGAACAACAATTTCGGCGTGCAGTTTTTTCTTCTTGTTGTTCCCTCTAAGGAACAACTGTTGTTCCCTCTGAGGAACAGTCATTGCTCCCTATAAGGAACAACAGTTTCGATGTGCACTTTTTCTTGTTGTTCCCTATAAGGAATAACTATTTTTCCCTACAGGGAAAAACAATTTTCGTGTATAGACTATTTTGTTGTTCCCTATAGGGAACAACTGCTGTTCCCTATAAGGAACAACAATTTTTGCGTGCATTTTCTTTGTTGTTCCCTGCAGGGAACAACTGTTGTTCCCTACAAAGAACAACAATTTTTTAGTGTGTATTTCCCTTGTTGTTCCTTACAGTGAACAACAATTTTCATGTGCATTACCTTTGATGTTCCTTACATGGAACAACTGTTGTTCCCTGTAAGGAACAACACTTTTGCATATATATCATTTTGTTGTTCCCTACAAGGAACAACATCGTCTACATGTATTTTTCATTTGTTTTTCCTTACAGGGAACAACTGTTGTTCCCTCTAAGGAACAACACTTTTTGTGTGAAGTTTTCTTTTGCAATTTCCTTCAGGAAATAGCACTTTGTGAATATTTTTGAGAACATCCTCTTTTTCTTCCATGCATAAACATCCCTAGATCATCCTAGTTTCACTCTTTATAATCCTCTTAATGGCATGAAAGGTACAATACATATTTAAGGACAACAAATATGAAGTCTAGTGGAACAAGCAAATACCTTGAATACTACCATATTTAACAATATTGCTTTGTGATGATCAAAAAAGGAAAGGACACAGTTATCTATATCACTTCACTGTTCTCACTTCCACTATAAGCCAAAATGATTGATTATCTATACCATGCTGGTTCACCCTTTCCTGTATAACTCTCTCTATGTATTATCAATAAGATTATGGGTATATTTTTTATATTGATATGTCAAACTTCTTCTGCCATCCCTACTCTTAAGGAGTGATGAGCCACCCTCTATGTATAAAATGGGGACTATATATATATATATACACTAACAAGTTTTATGATGTTTTTCCATAGATGGAGGATAGGGGGTCTCATCACGAGCCAGCCTACCATGATCATAAGGAAGTAGCAAAGTGGCATTCCCACTATGGCCACCACATCAGGGATATGATCCAATGGATGCATAAATAAAAAAAAAGTCCTTGGAAATAGGAGGTCTCATCATGAGCCGGCTTGACCACTTTCGCTACTTCCCAGTGAATGGTAATGTGTTCACCTGGTTACCAAGCCAGCACATTGGTCTCTATTATGGACTTCATAAGACACTTCCCCAAATTATACATAGAGGACCATGGTTCCAAGGGTTAGAAAGAAACTCTGTCGAGGTTATGGACACCTGCAGGCAACATAAGCTCTGCTGATGGTATTGAAGCTTTATTTTACATCAATAACTATTATAATACCCTATTCTTATGTTATTTTTTTACAAATAGATTATGTCCCTAAAGTCCCTTGAACCTTTATGCATGAGTAATTTTGTACAAAATCGATCACAATAGTTTTACGTGGAATAAGGCAGTAAAGTATTGTTTCTAGCACATACTGTCCCTCTTTCCTTATCATATCACATCACGACAGCCTATCACTTATTGATAATTCTCAGGTACAACCTTGATTTCATGACTCCAATATTCTTTATTATCCTTGCTTAAATAAACACACCTTGCCAATACATCACCCCTATACTTCACCGCCAACACTTTACCCTTTCATTCATTCAGTCATAGGCAATCTATCATTTCGAAGGGGGGCAGGGACCTCTAGTGTACTTATGCATGTGCTGTCAATTTTTCATTTAGTTTTGCAAAATGATACGACATTCTATGATTATAGAGCATGTGGTATGATGACAACCCTCAATAAAGGTATTTATATTTATAAAGTATCACTTGATAGAGCCATCACAACCATTTGTTGTTCCATCACTCAAATTTGTTCGTTACTGTGTTTTCTCTGATACACTTATCATTTGCAGAATTCAGGCAGTGTGGAGGAAGAACAGTGCATAGAGAATTGCCAATACTGGTTGTTTCTGATGCAGCCAGAGAAATTTTAGCTTGAGTTGGGTGGATAGCATACTTTACGCGATTTCAGCCACCCAACAAGGAAATTTCCATTGAATTCCTACGAAATATATAGAATCGACAATCCATGGTAAGGGGTAGGCAAATCACAGTATCAGACGTTGTGATAGCAGAAGTATCTGAGTTGCAGGCCGAAGGACCCGTATGGGCTAACAAACAATTTAAGTTGCATGATGCTATCAAAGCCTTTAAGGATGAAGGAAAAGAGCTAATCAAAAAGGGCAAAGGTGTTCAACCATCTTCGCCTGGGGAACCATGGGCAGAACTATCAAGAATCATCCAGAACTACATTACATGCAACGAGCGAAAAGACGTGGTAAGGCCACGTCAACTCAAGCTCCTAGCAGTTCTAAAATGAAAGTGTTCAAAAAATTTACCTGCATTATTGAATTCTTTACTGCATAACACCATCGAGAGGATAAGACAATCCCAGCACATAGAAATTGTAGTAAGCCACCTGTCTGATCACGCTGATAGTTAGCTATAACCTCACCTAGCAACAATCAAGCTGGGAGGAACTAATATTTTCTCTCGAAGGAGGTTTGGCTCTGCCTGCACCTAACTCTGTTTCGAAAAGGAAGAGGAATACCCTTGCAAGGAACATACCCCAATAGCGCAGATAATCCACAAGGTTGAGGAAAAAATTAGGAGTGGCCAAAAATACCCAAGGCAGTATCAGTCAACCCATAGAACTATCTAGCCCGGGAAGTGAGCAATACTTGCAGTTAGAAGGACAGGATAACCTTGAATCATACCATGAGGAAGAAACAGGGCATTATAGAGAGGAGCAAAGAAATGAATCAAGACTCCCCTCAACACCAAATACAAGTCCCCAAGGTGATTTATTGCACGATATCAAATTGGCCCAAATCCTAGTCAATATGAATGATTTCATATAGCCTGAAAGCCTGCTCAATTTTAATTTGGGAGCAACCCAATCTCTAGAGAACTCTGGCCACAATAGAATTCTATTAGAAGATGTAAGTCGCGAAGCGGAAATAGATGCAGAGGCCATTCAAGAAGAGGTGAACCAACTTGGTGACATGCCTCTAGGAGAAACTAGCCAGGTAGGCCTAAACACGGAAAACATAGGCTAAAAAGAAGAAGTAGAAATAAATCAGGAAAACGATTACCAATCTGGAGACACGGTCCTTTTAGAACAGAGCCAAGATGAGAAACTAGGCTCGTTAGAAGCAAAGACTGTCAGCAAAAAAGTTGCTCCACTGAAAAAGTACAGAGCCAAATTGAAAAATCTTAGGAAGGAACAACAGAGGCTTCACAAAACGGTAAAAAGGCTCAGAAGAAAGATAAAAGAAATATCAGATGGAAAGGTCCTGGACAAAACTCCAGTGATAGTAAACGTGATTGTACAGACAAAATCATATGAAGGAAGGGCTACTGGGACTCAAAGCAAGCCCATACCCCCTCAACCTGTTATCACTCAAAAGGAACAACATGCAGTTCTATTAGAAGTAGCTACCCAGACGGGGGATGTACCCTCTCACAACATAACAACCCAAATGGAGGATGTACCCTCCTATAGCATGGCTACTCAGATGGAGGTTTGGACCTCACATAATAAAGAAACACAAATAGTAGGCATCCCTTCTCATAGCAGAAGTACTCAGACAACCATTCAAGCCAAAGATGTCATGACACGCAATGACCCCGCTATATTGAATCTTCAAGAAGAATTAACACAGGCTCAACTCGCCTTAGAATGGCTTGAACAAGAAACTGTTTCCCAGAAAAAATACCAAGAATTGCAGAGGCAGCTTCGGGACATGAATACAACAAAGAGCGAGACCTTCGATAGATACCGAAAAGCAGAAGAGAAAATTAAGAAAATCAAGCTCAGATTACAAAGGGTCATAAGTGAAATAGACACTATCTTCTCATTATATACAGATGTCTTGGCATGCAGATCCCCTGCCAATAATTATGTCTTATTTTTGTTAGAACGATACTTGTTGTTGAAAATTAAAGCCGTGAGAGCTGGAAAACCAATCAAATTAAAAATAATTGAGGATTTTATAAATTGTTGCAAACAACATGGGGTAAAAGTTCAAAGGTTGCTTTGTGAATTTTACCTACACAATTTTGTATTAGAGGAAGAGGTGGAAAAGAACCCTAACCATTTTGTGGGAGATGTTAAATTCAAATCCTTTATCACGTTTGCAGTCAATCAACTGAAATGGTTCAAGGCTCATAATTCACTCCAAATACAAGAGCATGGACTGGATATTTGGGTAAGAAGTGAACCCAAGCACCCTTTTTAATTTCTTTCCAATCACAAGAGTCTTATGAAAAGGGAAGGGGTGATTAAAATTTTATGGCCTATTCAAAAAGAGATTGTACAGAAGGGAGTAGAATACTTCCTCTCCATTCAGGAAAGCTCTTTGTATGCAGCCAAACTTAGGTGGACAGTGTCCACTAGTAGTGTATATGATAGAGAGCGATTTAATTACAGAAATTTTAAACTAGTTGCAGGCCGTTTTGTTACATATAGCAATCTCATTTTGAGAGAAGGACCTTATTGGTTAGGATGTCGGTTCCATAGCCCCATCATTTAGTATCCTGCCGAAGGTTATTGGGTTATATACGAATTGCCTGAAGGATAGACAGGGCTCATATTTGAGCTCTTGGCCCAGAATCATGGTTTTAGACCACTTTACGATGTTCCTTCTCCAGCCTACTCTTTCACTGCTCTGCATACGAATTACTTTCTTTTCATGAGGCCATGAAACAGGGTAAGCAGGTGAGTATGCTGAGTCACGAAATGGGTATGTAGTTACTATTAATCTCATCATCCTTTTCCTTTATTCTTATATTTTCTATATCTTAATGTGTTAATATATTGAAGAATTATGGTAAGAAATGAAGGAATTATTTGTAGTTACGATTTAGCTAACTTTTACCCTTCTTTATGCAGGAAAACAACAAAAGGGACAATTGTTGTTCCCTAGTGAAGGAACAACAAAAACCAACAAGCAAAGAAAGGAACGCGGCGGTTGTGGACAAGGCTAAAGGTGAATTAGGAGGATCAGTGCGAGAAAGGAAAGGATGTCCAAAGTTAGAAATCGGTTGTGAATCCCTCAGGATCGAGAGATCCTGAGGGATCACATTTACCATTTATCTCTTACCCTTTCTGATTATAAAAGGAGACGATTGTAAGAAGAAAGGGGGGAATCTTTGTTATTATTGGAATTGTAATTTTAATTATAGACTCTCGCTATTGGGAGAACACGGTTATATTGTAATGTTACTTACATTCAATTCGCATAATCTGAAGTAGCTTAGCAGTGTTCATTGGCGGTTAAGGGCCTAGCCTCTAGTGGATTTAACTGCTTTCTTGTGTTATATTCTGATTCTTCTAAAGTTTTATTGGTTTGATCATTTCTTGTTTTTGTGAGTTTACTTTATTTGTTGTTCATTACTTTCTTGGACTGAAATAGTGTATGCTCTATTTATAAGTTACAACACTATCAATTGATTCTAGTTATGTTTATTACAAAGAATATTATCTAGAGATTGAATCACATTGATGTAATCAACCGTAAAGATTTTGATTATTGTTATTGGACTCTCATATTGATATCGTTGTTGTTTGGATTTTTTACTAGAGATTGCATTTGATTTGGATTAAATTAGTTAGGAAGAGATGAGTTATTGCTACTATACTCTCGACTAATGCCATTGCTAATTGAATTGCTTGAGTGAGGATTGATTACAATTCTGGTAGAATATCGAGCCTTGAAGTCTAGATGTTATATTTCCTTTGATGATTGCAATTGGAGTTTATTAGATGCATATGTTTACTCTTGTATTTAAATATCTATACTACAATTTAGGAAACATTACTCTTTGAATTAGTAGCAGCTACATACTGTGTACACTCTTGAAATAAGAGGACTTGCTCGGGTTGATATTTAATGTGGGATAATTAGGAGTTTTAAAAGGCACCTTTTATTAGTCAACAACTTCTTTTAAAACCAAGCATGGATTGTTTGAGTGGCTAGTTATGCCTTTCAGTCTTTGCAATTCTCCAGCTACATTCATGAGAGTTATGAATAATGTTTTAAGATCCTTTCTTGATGAGTTTGTAATTGTCTATTTAGATGATATTTTAATATTCAACAAATCACGAGAAGAGCATGTCTAGCATGTGAGGAAAGTGTTGGATGTTTTGAAAAAGGAACAATTATTTCTGAAGATGTCTAAATGTGAATTGGGGAAAACTTCCTTAGTGTATTTGGGCCACATAGTTGGAGTAAGCAAGCTGAAGATTGACCCCTCTAAAGTTTTGGTCATTGTGAATTGGCCAAAACCCAAATCAGTCAAAGAATTAAGGAGTTTTCTGGGAGCAGTGCAGTACTGGAAGATTGCCATTTTCTCTTCCATAGAAGCTCCACTACATGCTTTGACCAACGTGAAGGTTGTCTTCCAGTGGGGAGGAAAACATCAAAAAGAATTCGATTCTTTAAAACAAAATATCAGTTCAACCCTAGTTTTAGCATTTCCCGATTTGAAACAACCATTTGAAATACAAACAGATGAAAGTGATTGCACCATGGGTGCATTTCTTTTACAACATGGTAAGCCCATTTCATTTCATTATGAGATTTTTAATGTTGTTGTTATTAACTTTCCTACATATGATAAAGAGATTTACGCATTAGTTCAAAGTGTGAAGAAATGGAGCCATTACTTAATGGGAAAAGAAACCATTATTCACACCGATCATCAACCTTTGCAATATCTGCAATCTCAAACAAAGTTGCAACAATCAAGGCACTTTCATTGGATTTTATTCTTATAGCAATTCCACTTGGTAAATAGGTACAAGAAAGGTATTTATAATAGAATTGTTGATATCTTTCTAGACTAGTTCTTAATGTAGCCATTTTACTCAAGAATCATTATGTTTTGCCTGAAAATTATGTTGAACAATATGCACATGATGTTGAATTTCAAGAGCTATATTAAAACTTGAGTCAAGGTCACCAAGTTGAGGAATTAGACTATCATGTACATGATAATCTATTTTATCATTTGGGAAAACTTTGTGTTCCACAAGGAGAGAGAGTAAATGTCACAAGGGAAGCACACACTTCTCTTATTGCTGGACATTTCTGTGTAAGTAAAACAGTGGAAAATATTCATAGGTATTTTTACTAGCCTCGTATGCTTGAAAGTGTGTCACGTTTTATCAGACGGTGTTCATTGTGTGCAGTCAGTAAGCCTAGTAATAGGAAACTAGGATTTTACACAACACTTCCAATGCCTTCACGTTCATGGGAGAGTGTTTCTATGGATTTTGTAGGAGGTATTGCTTTATCAAGAAAAGGTCATGATTATTTGTATGTAGTTGTGGATAGGTTCAACAATATGTGCATATTAATGCCTTGTAAAAAAACAAATTATCGCTGAACAAACAACTCAACTTTTCTTTTAAAATGTATGGGTTCATTTTGGATTACCTACTTCTATTGTAAGTAATCATGATTCCTGATTTTTTGGTAATTTTTAGTCAAATTTATGGAACTTGATGGACACCAAGTTCAAGAAAAGTACAGCCTTCCATCCGCAAATAGATGGTCAAACTGAAGTGGTTAATAGGTCAGTTATTCATTTTCTAATAGGATATTGCAGAAAACATCCTAAGTTGTGGGATGAACAGTTGCATTATATTAAGCATGCTTACAACCGAGCAAAACACTCTTTTGCTCTAACTTTGCCTTTTGAGGCATGTCTTGGTTATTTGCCTAAATCACCTTTGGATTTCATCTTTGAGAAAGATTTAGCTATAGATGGGCATAGCGACATAGACAAAGCAAATAAATTCATTGAGAAAATTTTGTTGATTCACCAAACAATTCAAGAACGACTAAAAAAGAGTCAAGGCAAATATAAGGCAAGGCATGATAAGCATTGTGTGGATCATCAATTTCAAATCGGTGATAAATTTTGGCTTTAAATTAGCAAGGAAAGGCTTCAAGGTGAAGGTAAAAAGATCAAACCAATCCGTTATGGTCTTAAAATTCTAGAAAAGATTGTTAATAATGCTTTCAAGCTTGATTTGCCTTCATATATGCAAATTTATTCCATTGTTAATGTTGAAAATTTGAGATTGTATGAGCCTCCTTTAATTGGAGATCGAGGAGAAAGTGTACAATTCCATCAATTGAAGATTTTTCTCCAGAATTTCTTAATGAGATTTAGTAAGACACCATACTTTATAGAAGAACGAGGTCATCAAAGAGGGGAAATGTTGATTATCTTCTAGTGGGTCTCAAAGGTACAAATCCATCAAAGGCCAAATGGATTGAAGATGGGAAGGTGAGGGAATAATACCCTCATATGTTCAATAACTTAATATAATCTTTGGGGTTGAAAACTTCTAGTGGGGAGGAGTGATCAGGTGCTCAAGTTTATGCTCAAAAATAAAAGTTCATAGAATCGAATGGAAAGTGTATGGTTGGATATATCTCGACGATCTGAATCCACTGCAACTTGTTTCATTGAAAACGAAGTTCGGATGCTCCCAAAAATGAGTTCTAATCAGTTTGCTAAACAGGAAAAACAAGTGCACAGTCAACAAGTTCAAGTCTCTTCAGCCAATCGAGAGGCACCAAGTGTCACTCTAACATTGGTCCCACAAATAGGCCCATCGCATCACATCAGTATAAGTTTTCTATTAAAAATCGACCCTCGGTCCCACTGAGATGTGATATGTGATATCGCATGGATCGGATTGCAAAAGCTCATCGCAGTAGGAATTATTGTTAAGAATCACCTTGCCTACGCTGGTAGCGAAACATTGATGGAACCAAATGTGAAAAGAGAATAGGTTGCAATGTATAGAATGTTTAGGTCCGACAATTCATTGCAGTTCGCACTTCGCAGCGACAAACAACAAGCTGATATATACAAGATGTGAAATTGTTATGAAACGTGGTGCATAAATCGTTAAGTTTATCATTGCAGTGTCAAAAGTGTGGCATATTATGTGCACCCGTTTCTCTACCGATAGTCGATTGCAATGTGTTCTGTGACCGATCAACGATCACAATTTTTGAAAGGAGTTGTTTTATCTGTCTCTCTGCCAATGTCGATTGCGATTTCCGAACCCGCTGGGAAGTATGGCTCTGATGGCTGAATGTGGAAAATTTGGTGGATTTCAAATTGAATTTGATGGTCAGTGGCTGAAAAAGGGGAATTTGTTGATAAAATTATGGGAGAACTGGGAGAGGTGATAACTTCTTTAGTTCTTATTCAAATTAGGTACAAAAAAGAGTGAATTCTGGTAGTTTTGGCTATTCTAAACTCATTGAGATAGGTTTCAGAGGCATTTGAGCATTGTAAACACACTTTTGTTGTAATTTTGAGCATAATAGAGAGGCCCAAGCATTGGAAGTTGGACCAAGGAGACGTAGCCTAGGAGGGGTGAACTCCTCATCAAATATCTGTGTTGTGTGTTGTGTTTTGATGTTCTTTGTTGTTATTTTGTTGTTTTTCTTCAACATATGTTTTATGTTAAATTGTTTATAACATTTACATAAGAAACTCTCATGGGAATCAGTTAATTAATAAAAAATGGTGAATCCTTAAGCACTTAATAAGAAAATGACAAGCATATTGGGTTTTATTATGAATGGGGAATTAGCACAACATGACTAATATGCTCCATTTCAGATCATTCTTCAAAGACATATTGATCCTCGAAGCTTATTGTTCCTAAGAATCCTACATGGCCATCTTGTACCACAATGTATTCTTGACGGATTTGGAAGAATCCTATCTTCCTCTTGAAATTGAAGGAATACTCTTTTGGGGTTGCTGACTCTCCCTTTAAATCTATGAAATCCCTCTGAAACCAACTCCCTCTTGAGCCTACTCACTCCCTTTGAACCCATATCACAAGACTTCTCAGCCCTCAAGGTCTTTGTTTGACCTTCACTCCAAGTTTTTCACTTGGATTGCCAATGGTTATATCATCCCTTTGACTATCTCATACTTCCTTTTCAACCCATCTCCTATCACAAGAAAAGATCTAGCCCTTACTTGGCCACTCCAAGTTTATATCTATTCACAAGACCTTCACACTTGAATCATAGTGAATCTCTCGTTCTCTTTTACTAATCTCCTCTGAAGATCTTAGCACATTCGATGAATGAATCTCTCATCCATTTCATATTTGTTTGCACACCAAGATGCAACTATCCATAACTCCTCGTGTGAAAAAATTGCTCCATGTCTCACTAAGCCCGTTGATCTTGGCATTCACATCCCATACAAGCAGTTTGTCATACATAACCAACTCTCTTGGCATGGTTCTTCAAAACACTACTGCTACATGCAATAGTTCCTACAACTCCCTCTCAGAGATGTCACCTATGCAAATCTTAGATCCAACTGCCTTTCTCAGAGACTATTCTCTAATACCATGTGTTATCACCTAGAACTGCAGTCACATGTACATAATGTTGTCCAAAAAATTTCATTGTCAAAAATGGGTGTCAAATGGTTGTTGTCCTATGTTTGTTACTTAGGGATCATGTTTTAGAAAGATATTGATGTGAATCATTTTCAAATACCGTTAGTCATCCTCCATCATGATTGTATAAGGCATGTCTTATCTTGTTTACGTCACTGGTCCTTTTTGCATTTCCGCAACGCAATTTTATTGGCTGATTTTGTAGCGCAATGATGTTTTAGCTTTTTCGCAGCGTGTCAGTAACCAGCCATTTCGTAGCGCATTTTACTAATTTATAACTATCTGCGCTACGAAATCGCGGATTCGGGGATTTTGCAGCGCAAATTCTTGAAATGTCATGTCTGGGGGGATGAGTCATTGTGTCTGTCTGTTTATTGTCAGTTGGCGTCCTTTCCAAGCGATTATGAGCCATCATTCCACCAATAAGTTCATAGCCACGCACATAAAAATCATTCAAA